>MU585527.1:1789412-1804472 GCA_024362625.1 Silurus asotus
ACTATATTACACCACAATACACTATATTACACCACATTACACTATATTACACCATATTACACCATATTACACCACAATACACCACAATACACTATATTACACCACAATACACCACATTACACCATATTACACCATATTACACTATATTACACCACAATACACCATATTACACCACATTACACTATATTACACCATATTACACTATATTACACCACAATACACCACAATACACCATATTACACTATATTACACCACAATACACCACATTACACCATAATACACCATATTACACCACAATACACCACAATACACCATATTACACTATATTACACCACAATACACCACATTACACCATATTACACTATATTACACCACAATACACCACATTACACCATATTACACCATATTACACCATATTACACCACAATACACCACAATACACCATATTACACCACAATACACCACAATACACCATATTACACTATATTACACCACATTACACCACATTACACCATATTACACCATATTACACCATATTACACCACATTACACCATATTACACCATATTACACCATATTACACTATATTACACCATATTACACTATATTACACTATATTACACTATATTACACCACATTACACCACATTTCACCATATTACACCATATTACACCATATTACACTATATTACACCATAATACACTATTTTACACTATATTACACCACAATACAACACAATACACCACAATACACTATATTACACTATATTACACCACATTTCATTATACCACATTACACCACAATACACTTTATTACACCACATTGCACTGTAATATACCACATTACACCTAAACACACTACATAACACAATAATACACTACAATGCACCATAATACACTACACACCACACTGTAGACTTTTTGCTTTTCTCCCATAGACAGCTCTGTAGTCTTTATGGTGGTTTATCCTTTTTACCAGTGAATACACAGGGAAACCCAGGCCTCCTACCAAGAGCTGACAATAAAACCTATTACTTGTTTAACAAACAATCTAACAGGACAAACCTGTGCAGTAAGAAACGCCTGTCAGTCACACGATTCAACAGTTCTGATTTCTGCAAAATAAAAACCCACCTATTTTGCTCAATGAACACATTATTACTGAATGTGTTAAGCCCCCTTTAGGATAACTGTCTGAACTAACTAGTGTTAATAAAAAAAGAACTACCTAGAGCGCTAGCTACTAATTAACCTAGCATGCTCCAAACTCCTACTCGAACGTAACATTTTGGCTTAGTCCACAATTTTCTTGTTAGATTACTGTTTCGCCAGTGTTCACTGCAGTTCTGCTTAATCTCTTCCTCCTGTTCTCATTTTCCCATTTCTTTTTTGGCACCTCGACAGGTAAGTTCTTCATTTTCGAAAAATAAACTCGCACAAATCCCACATGCCAATGAGATGGGGTTTTCTTTAGGGGGGGTCCTGGAACAGCATTGCGTATTGGACTTCGTGCCAGCCTCCATCAAACCCCCAAGCAGTTACCTGCTTCCACCTGTGGGTACAGCTATAGCAACAAACATGCTTGCAGACCGGATTCAGCTTTTAAAAGAATACAGATGCAAAAATCTAGCCATGTTTTTCTAACAGCTTTTGTAGCAGATTTCAGCTACAGTTTCAGCCCAATGATTTAGTTGATGGCAGATCATCAGGCCACGGGTCAGCCACTGAGTTTGGGACAGTTGCTTAACCTAGAAATAAAATATTTTCCCCAGACTTTACTAGATATTCCATTCTATTGATTTTCTTTGATTTAAAAAGGACACTGCTTTTGTTTTATCCGACAGTAAGAATGTCTCTGTGTGGCACAACCGAGGCCACGCCCACACCCATGCATTTAAATAAAAACATGCTTAGATTGGTCAAGACCCAGGACATGCCCAAGTTCTAACAGCGCCTTTAGAAACGGTGGTTCCTCATTGCTTGATATTGGACTTCTGATAGGATGCTCATGTTGTAGTTTCATGTTGCATCTTTTAAGGTGGCGCCCGGTAGAGCTGAGGATTGCGGGTTCGAGTCCTGGGATGTGTTTACAGGTTCAAATCTCAGCACCACTAAGCTGCCAGGGGCCTTTGAGCAAGGCCCTTAGCCCCCAACTTCTCACTTGTGTGTTGCTCTGGATAAAGGGCATCTGCCAAATGCTATAAATGGAAATATACTGCTAGAACTTTATCGCTACACTCTACACCTCCTCACTGTACGCGGACTCCAGCTGGCCTGAGCGCGCATTTACCCGATGCTAACTCTTCACCTCCTGGCCTGCATTGATTTTTCTAACAATGTTAGTTTTTCTTCATTTCTGTACGGTCTCAGCAGGGGCAGAGGTTTTCTCTAATCAGCATGCTCCCGCTGAATGCCATTTCATGCCTCTTTTTTATGTCGAACGCGAACATGATTAACATTAATAAGAATTAAAAGCATACCGATGCCTTTGTCTTCTCGCTCTTCACAATAGGAGCTTTATTTCTTAAAAGCGGTGCATTATCATGCCATACGTACCCGTGGTTATAAAACATGCTTTTAGCAAGCTCTTCTTGTTGGGTTTGTCAGAAATAATTCCTCTTTCTGTCTCGTCACTTGGAGAAAAGGGATGCTGGTGATACCCATGACGCTGTGAAAGGGGGAATAAAACTATTAAACAGGACAAGTTTTATAATAATTTCAGTTGTTTGAAGGAAAGGTGTGCTGTGTAGATGTTAGAGATACAGTTACGACCTGATCGTAGCGGATGAGGGTTAAGAGGCCTTGCTCAGGGGGCCCAACAGTGGCAGCTTCTTCTTGTTGGTATTTGAACTCTCACACTTCTGATCCAACGTCTTGATCGCTGAACAACTGCTTCCAATCTCTTTGTTGGAAGTCAGTTGTAATGTTACAGCTCCAACAACTCGGTTTCTTTGGAGGCTGAACCTCAAATTATAGCTTTAATTATTGGCACCTGTGTGAACCTGTATAAAAAATGTGAACGCAAACAAATAAGCATACGGTACACACCATTTTCTTTGTGTGTGCTGTATATCCAAGATCTCATGGTGTAGCTTAGGTGTATTTACATGGTGGTAGCCGAGTAGTTCAGAACGCGATCGCAGAAATCAATGCAAAATTGAGCAAACTCTACAATATTGAATAAAACGTGATTTTTTTTTGCACCAAGACGCCTTACGTCACATCAACGCAACACACATTCAGCCACTTCTCTTCGATTTATGTTTCAATTCACAAAACCCAACACTTTTCTAACTTGCCTCCTCACCCCTAATCCAATTGTTAAATAAAAGAGCCAGCGATTAATTCATTAAAGAAAACACCCAAACTAGCGCCACTTTCTCCTTCACACCGGGGTGACGTTTACTCCTTACGCTAATGTATTTAACACATACATGCGTTTGTGTGTTATGAAGGTCATTTGACATATTTCCCGGTCCTCTTTCTCCTATTAAAGACACAAGTCAGGTGCAAAAGCATTAAATCAGAGAAGCACAAACAGCAAATATTTGTGTGCTGAAACCAAAACCAGTTAACCACCAAAACTACCAAAATCTCCCCTCATTCTCTGGTGTTTACAGCAGGATCCCTGGACACTATCGATTGATTCCGTAGGCATTGAGATGATGAACAGTGCGATTTTCCAATAGCAAAGGCCCAATTAGTGAGAAACAGTCGAATTCAGTCAAATAAAAAACACGAGTACAGCTAAATATCACTCCAGCAGACAACTGTATGTTTTATATTCTGTAAAATGTATGAATCGTTTGCATTAGCAGCATGCACTGATTGCACTCGTGGCATTTTGCTCATTTCTTTGTTTTTTTATTGCAAAAAAGCACAGATTAACATAAAACTGCATAATCAATGGTCACGTTACAATTAAAACTATTGGACTAAAAACTGTTTGTTATTCGGAGCAAAATTTGGATGGAATTTTGATGTTGAAATTATATTTCTTTTTATATTTAATAGCAAGCCCAATGAGTCTTGTCTGTGGAATCCTTTATTTATTTATTTAATTAATTAAAATTATAATTTTGTGTCATATTCATTCAGAGTACGACATTAAATGCGTTAATTACAACTGTCCAACATGTAAACATAGTTAAATAAATAAAAATAAGTATATTACAAATATAATATAACTAAAAAAAGTTAAGGTAAAGGTTAAGAATAATATAATATACACTAGACCATAATATACAAAAAAAAAATTATATACACGAATAATATATATCTATACTATATAAAAAGAGAAAACACCAAAAATTCAGTACAGAATAAAAATCGGTGAAATTTAATATCATATAACATGTCAAACCACAGGTTTTTATTGTAAACTTTCCTTCAAAGTTTGTGAGGTTATAACACATTTATTACATTTGTGGCTTCAGAAACAGAATCAGGTTTATTGGCCAAGTGTGTTGACTGGGTTAGGGTTTCAGCTGTTGGTGATTCTCAAAACAGACATAAATAACTACATTATACATTATTATAATGAAACCATGGGTCCTTAAGTGGTTATAAATGCTACCAAGAAGCCTGGAAAAAATAGCAATCATTGTTTTTAATGGTTCAGTTATTTATTTTTTTATTTTTTATTTTTTTAACACAGGGGACAAAAGAAGATATTAAGAAAAAAAATTTGAACTTTTAAAACCACTTTAAAGTGAAGTTAAATGTCATTTTATATACAGTACAAATTTCAGCAATTGAAGTGCAATTAAAATCCTGAACAAATTCCACATGAAGTCTTGTACAAACTGATCAGGACTATAGGTGCATCTACACCATTGTACACTCAATCAAATGATTTCTGTAGATAGATGTATTTCATTTTCTTTTCCACCTCGATGGAATCCGGTGTGGACTGGAAAGCTCATTTGAATCTAATCTTCATTCCTGCTCTTCATCGGTGTCGGCCTGCGCTGACAAAGTGCTTCAGAAGCGTTCTCCAGGCGCTCCTCGCCTCACTTCCTTCCTCCTTTCTAATTGTGCTCTCGTCTCATTATTGGGAATTCCGTTGGCATTAACGACCGATTCCAATCTTCTTCCTTGGAAACCCAAGCACTCAGAAATCGCATCGATGACCCGTATGAGCTCTGCGAAAACCCGCCCGCACGCATGTCAATATTATTGGACGGCGAAGCACTTCTGTTTGCCCAGCATGACTTCGTTTAGCGGCGCGCTAATGAGGTTTGCAGCCTCGGCTTTGTAAATCCTCCATATGAAGTGCGCCCAGGCACGCTTTCATCTCCCTGATGAGCTTGCGGTCGTGACTTCGAATTTTCTTTCTCACCATTCAGGTGGTAGTTGTTGCGCCTGCTGTGGTAGAGGTCACACAATGCAAAGCAAATCAGATGCCTCCGGTGGCCGTTTTGAAAGGAATATGGAGCCGCAGGGTGACCGACTGAGATGAATGTCTCGCTTATAGCTCGTCAGATTTTACAGTAATTGAGTTTTGGACCTCCAGTCTTTTGTTAAACTGGAACTGGAATCAGCATCTCATTATTTCTGACTTTACAGCGTGTGACATCATGCTGTAGACAGGAAGTGGACTATTGATCTAATTTGCCAATGCTTATTTTGTTGCAATCAGTACGGTGAAACATCTTCGTGGCGATTTATAGCTGCTACATTATAGCAGCGATAAACATTCATTTCCACTCTATCCTTCGGTTCTGTATCTCTCTTGACGTTGAGAATTACTGAGAAATCGCTAAACGTAAATGTCCTGTAGATGTCGGAAAAATCGAAACCGGGGACTCCTATAAATGGTCATTCCCACTCCAGCCTTCCTTTTTTATATCACTCTTGAGATTAAAAATACAGAGAAACCGCAAAAAAAACATTCTTTGTCCTGTAGATGTTGGAAAATTGACACCAAGCTCTAAACCTCGAGATTCCTTCTTTAGAACAAATATTATTTTGTTTGCATGATTTGCTCTCTGCGTTATTGCATACCGAGATAACACGCAACCCCTGTCGTCTTTTTCATCCTCCTCCTGGCTGAAGCAGAACGGAGAGAGAAAGAGGTGGTAGGTGGTTAAAGCATTGGACTTTGGATCCGAAGGCCACGAGTTCAAACCTCAGCGACACCAAGCTGCCTCTGCTGGGCCCTTGTGCAAAGCCTCTGTCCAAGGTCCTTAACCCTGTAGCTGCTAAGTCGTAAGAAATATGCATATAAGTCGCTCTGGATAAAGATCGCTGCCAAATGCTGTAGCTGTAAATGTAGAGAGAAAACGAAATTCCTAAGAACTAAAAGGGGAGCTTTAGAAATAATGCTGATGAGCTTTAATTGTGTGAGATGACTGACAGCAGCAGAGGAAACCCAGCTGGTGTTGCTTAAATTGAATTTCATAACCATTAGTCTTGGGTTTTAGCAAGTTTAGGAGATGATCAACAACTGCACAGGCTTTTAAAGTGGAGGTGTGGTGGAGCTAGTAGGCGAAAAGAATGTACTTTGACAGTGGAATCTGGTGAATTGGTTCCTTTTTAATACCTCGTGAACATTTTTCAAGCCGGCGAGTGAAATGATTTCCAGGAGAACCAGCTGATGGTGTGTGCAGATTATTTTACAACGTAAACCCCGTTCGACTGTTTCGGTTTCTTGGACGAGGCCGGCGCACAGAGTGGAAGAGAGAGTGAGTAGAGAATATAAAGAGGTAGATGAAGGGAAAAAACCTCGTTGAGGAACATGCTGGCGGTTCGAAGCAGTTACGAGGAGTTCAGCCAGTCTCGCATTTCAAAATGGGTCTGGTCGAGACAAGCTCTTGAAAAGTAGTTTCATGATTGCACTCAAAAATCTTGTGAGAATCCGTGTAATACTGTCATTCAACCCGTGAGCTCGAGGCTTATATAATATATATATATATAAAACGCAAACCTGATCTAACGCAAAGCCAATGTCCCAGACGAGGTTCCTTTCATGTTGCTCTGTGGCTTCCTGTTAATATCAATCAGAGTGTCACTTGGCAATCATGGTCATCCCTCAGGGGGGAATGGGGAGTGAGTCCAGAGAGCACTTTCCTTCTTTGTTACGCTGACCTTTGAAGAAGCATGAGCAGCAGGTCAATACGATGAGACGGGTTCCTAGGAACAAGCTCCAGCCTCCCTGCTCAATTCCTGTCAAATCGTAAATCAGACTAGCAACTTGATGGGATTTGGAATGCTTTATGGGGGAGGTGGTAGCTTCATGTTTATGGCATTGGACTTTGCATCCGAAGGTTGAGTTCAAATCCCAGCCACACCAAGCTGCCACTCCCCTGAGCAAGACCCTTAACCCAATCACTGCTCAATTGTAACAATGAAATAAATGATTAATAGTTGCTGTTCATAGTTGCTTCAATAGTTGCTGCTTCACATAAGCAGCATTTAAAACACTTAACATTATCACATTATCACATTAAGAGCGGTGAAGTGAAGAACACTGATGATCTCTTCATCATGGCACCTGTTAGTGGGTGGATTTATTAATTAGGCAGCAAGTAAATATTTTGTCCTCAAAGTTGATGGTAGAAGCAGAAAAAATAGGCGAATGTGAGGATTTTGACACATTGTGAAGTCTAGACGTCTGGGTCAGAGCGTCTCCAAAACAGCCGCGCTTGTGTGATGTTCCTGGTCTGCAGTGGTCAGAACCTATCAAAAGTACTCCAAGGAAGGAACAGTGGTGAACCAGCGACAGGTCCATTGATGCATGTGGGAACAAAGGGTGGTCCATGTGGTCCGATCCAACAAACGAGCTCCTGTAGCTCAAACTGATGAAGTTTATGATGTAATGATCGACGGGTCAGAACTGTTTTAGCAGCAAAAGGGGGACAAACACAATATTACTGGTTATGGAGGTATCTCTGGATAAGGGCGTCTGCCAAATGCCATACATGTAAATGCAATGTAAAGTTCCAGCTCTGCAGAAATAGTACATGTTCTAAAAAGCCATGAAAAGCTCTAGATATGTTGTACAACTGATTTCAAATTATTTCTAATTGTAACAGTGTATTTAAAATCGAGAATGATCCATAAGATGAGAGTGGCAGCTATTCCCAAATAACCCTTAATGACCCTTAACCCCCAACTATCACCATCACGTTTATTTTCCGTTTTTTTCCGAATTCTAGGCAAACTAAATATCCGAGTAACGGGTGAATAAAAAATGAAACCATTGGTGCTGATCACCTGTTAAATTAGCAGGCCGTTTTGGAGGACAAACTGAAACTCACTTAACTGAACTCGTTTCACCTCGATGGACGGAAAGACAAATGTTTGGTCATGAGAGATAGAAGGATGTGGGGAGGGGGAGGAAAAAGGTCGGCGAATGGAAAGAAGGTACTCTAACAGAGATAAATAGAAAGAAAAAGAAAGCATTGAGAGCTCATTCCAGGATTTGTGTGTGTGTGTGTGTGTGTGTGTGTGTGTGTGTGTGTGTGTGTGTGTTAGAGTGCTGCCCATATAAAGAGGCAGGTTGTGGCTTATTGATGCCAAAGTGGACAGATGGCATGGGTGAAGTGCACGCACAGAACATTCAGTGGTGGCAAATGAACAGTCCATTCAGTACATTTAACTAAGCATTGGCTCCTGCCTCACTTCTGCCCTGCTCCTGCCTCACCCCTGCCCTGCTCCTGCCTCACCCCTGCCCTGCTCCTGCCTCGCTCCTACCCTGCTCCTGCCTCGCTCCTGCCCTGCTCCTGCCTCGCTCCTACCCTGCTCCTGCCCCGCTCCTGCCCCGCTCCTGCCTCGCTCCTGCCACGCTCCTGCCCCGCTCCTGCCTCGCTCCTGCCACGCTCCTGCTCCGCTCCTGCCTCGCACCTGCTCCGCTCCTGCCTCGCACCTGCCCTGCTCCCTGATTCTTTTCCCCTTCTTTTCTACTTCACCTCTTTATTTTCTCCTTCTCTTCTTTTCTTTTTATTTTGCCCTTTCAGTTCTCCTTTCTTTTCTCCTTCACTTCTCCTTTTCTTCCTTTTCCTTCAATTTTTTTTTCCCTTCTCTTCTCCTTCTTCTCTAATCTTCTCGTTTTCTTCTTCTCTTACATTTCTTTTCCCCTTTTTGCTTTTTATCATCTCTTTCCCTGCTCCTTCTCTTCCTCTTCTCTTTTCAGTCTCTCTCCTCCTCTTCTCCTTTCCTGCTGCTACCCTACATCTTCCCTTCTCCCCTGCTTCTTTCCTACTATTATACTGTCCCTACCCTGTCCATACCCTGTTCCCAACCTGTTCCTTTCCTACTCTGACCCTGCTCTTACCCCATTCCCATGCTTTCCCCCTGTTCCTGCTCTGCCTCCTCTTTGTATTTATCTCTAAAATGAACAGTGAGCCTCAATGGTTAAATCTTAATGGTTGCATTTACGAATGCTGAGTATTTTTTCCAGCACGTATCGTGTTTATCTGTCAGCATTTGACCAGCTAATAAAAGTTCTAGAAGAACAGAGTAGGAACTTGTAGTCCTCTTGACAGGAAGTTTGTGTTGGCCCAGTGTTGTTTGTGTCAGGTTAAATGAATAAAATCCCACAGGCATTTGAAAGTGTTTGAGACATTTGTCTGGATTGCATGCTGTTTTGTGCCTCGATGCCCTTAAGGGACGTAGTTAACCAGTCGTCTGCTCGAGGGAGAACCAGGCCCTGCAGTCGCCTAATGAGGAAGTCGCTTTGGGCAAAAGTGTCAGCTGACACCGTTATGTAAATACGAGGTGCTGTAATGTGAGACGATTTGAGGCATCAGAGCAAAGGAAAGGGAACTTTTACCTTTCAGAGCTGCCCTGCTCTCGCATCAGAGACGGCATAAGCTGCTCTTGCTCGGTGTAGGGGAAGACTGGAATGGTCTACACCTACATCATGCATGTGCGAGGGTATAAAGAAAGATGGAAATGTGAGGGAGAGGAGAAAACGAAGGGTAGAATGATGGAAGGAAAGAAAGTGTGGGTAGACCAAGGGAAGGAAAAAAAGAACTGAAAATGAGGAACAAGAAAAGATAGAAAGAACAAGGAAGGGAAAAAATACGGAAGGACATGAAACCTGTATGCTATGACGTGTACTCTATAGAAAATACCTTCTCAGGGATCAGAATTCAGCAAAAGCGCATTCGGTTCCCGTGTGTTTCGAGGAGAATCGAATGTCTGGCACAGAATCATGGAGAAACCTCAGCATGGACTCAACATGTCCCAACTCCGTCCTCTCCAGTAGAACCGATTCATCTCGTTAGCAGTGGGTCTCGTTCCAAGATTTAATCGAGTTAGTCTCGAGTTCCATCTGAACTTGGTGGGTGCAAGATATCTGCCGTATTCTCCTAAAGGTGAGGGGATTATATCATCCAGCTCGGGTTGCAGGAGCAAAGATTCTGTCAACGGCGCTCACCTGAAGAGAACTCGGGGATATTTTTAGAAAGCGGCGTGGGCTGGTTGTCGCCGTGCCGTGATAAAATACTGCCCACATACTTCATCTCTCTCTCTTTCCCAAGATCCCTCTCAAGATCTCTCTCGATAGGCCACCGTATTGCACAAATCAGGGTGGTGTCAGGAGACGCCCATCAATCCGACTGATGGGCGGAGTGGGCGGAGCTTGGCGACGTTGTTCCGCCTGATTTATCTGCTTGTTGTTCAGAGTTGTCACCCAGGAGCTGTCCGTCACACCACGACGCATACGTCTGGAGCCTCCTTGTCTACTCCGGCTCTGATTTACAGCCGGCTGCGATAAATACAGGCAAAGGGAAACGAGTGTTATCTTCTTTTCGTTTTTTCCGCTTCGAAAGTATTTATTTAGCATCATTATTAAAAACGCAGCGATTCTGTAGCTGCACCTGTCAAAATCTTCTCCTGAATTGTAATCGAATTGGGTCCTGAATTCACAATAAAGCAAACTCCAAACGCTCACGAGGTGGAGTGACACGTTTATGAGATCCTGTCACCAGGTCTGGTGCAAAGATTGAAAGAAATGAAAACTGACAGAAGGAGTTTGATTGGACGGACAGGACGCAAACGATCGCTTCATGAAACCACTTAACGTTAAGGTGCGGGAGAAGTACGTGTCCAGAGACAGACTCCGAGTGACTTATAACTGCGTTTGCTTTCTGATCAAATTTTGTGGATAAATCTTACTTTGGTATTGAGGAGCTGCTGCTGGAAATACAAAAGATCTCTTCGTCTTTCCGCTTCATCCAAACCAGTATACTGTAATGATTTACGAGGTGGTACTTAAAGTTTCGAGAAAGTATTTTATTTATCCCAGTTCACTAGGATTTAGGTGCGGTGACTGGGCAGGTCGTTTCATGGTATATGTCACTTCAGACCACTGTTTGCTCTCCAAAAAACACTCACAAAACTCGTACGTAATGATCTCTTCAGCTCATCGTCTTGTTGTATGGTGAAGTTCTAATAAACCGGAATTTTATGGTGAAGTACAGAATGGGACCCATAATGGTTGGGGATTCCTGACACTTTCCAGAACCTTCCCTGAAAACAACCAAAACAACACCAAACCATTAACCTTCCACCTCCATGTGTGACTGTGGTGGTGATGGTGTCTGATCACATCTTCTCTCCTGTTCTCCGTCTTACACAAGTTCTTCTGTTAGCGACAAAAACGTTCCATTTGGACTCCACAGAACTTTTATTCACTGTCCGGTTCATGTGTGTTTTTGTCTTTGAGTTTGCTGCATATCTACAATCATTATGGTGAAACACTAGAGGTGAACAGGGTCACTGTGGTTCTCAACCAAATCATCTTTCTTTTGCCACAGTCACGTTTTTATGGCCACCTTATAGTGACCCCATCCCCCACCCCCCACACAGAGCCCTCGTCTCACTCTTCTTTTCTTCCCTCCATCCCTCAGTGAAACAGAGAACAGGTGTGTGATCCAGACCACTCAGTTCCAGCACCTCATTCACAAACCACAACCCTTCTGCTATTTTTTATAGCAATAACAGAAGTTTGCTCATATTCTTACACTTCTGTAGTCACGAGTTTGAGCTCATGAAATATGGAACCCATAAAACCCCACTGTTTTTAAACCCATTAAAGACTTTATATTTCCACACGATAGTATTGGGACACCTGACGTTTCCACCCACATGTGTTTTTTTCCTTAGACTGGTACCCGAAAGGTGGAGGCTTTGGATGTGTGAATAAAGGCTCTTCTATTTAATTCTTTATTTCACCACACGACGCATAAACCATTCCGAGTTAAATGAGGTCAGAGACTCCCATCAGGCACTCTCATTCGCTTCTTCATCACGTTTCCCGTTCACTGCACACCGTCCTCTTCTTATTTCTGTAGCGACGCTGCTGCTTTTATACTTATTTTCTTTAAGCCCATTTCCTCCACACTCTTCCCCAATCACACTTAAACATGATCTCTCTCAAGTTCCTGCACGGAATGAACAACTTCTGAGGACATCACGAGAAAGCGTCTGACAGCCGAAGCCGATTAGATCCTGGGTTCAGGGTTCTGGTCAGAATTGTTTACTTAAATCGCTTTTTTTTCCAAAATATTCATTTGGATCCAATTTTTACTATTCAAATAAACTGTACTAGAATGTAGCTACCGTATATGGCAAAAGTATTGGACACCTGACTTTTCCAGTCATATGGGGTTTCCACGAATCTCGAAGTTCTTCTCCAGACTAGAAGAACGTTGTACAGGACGTCTTTAAAGGCAGGAGCGTGAAATTTTCCCTTAACTTGAACTTGGAGACCCAAAAACCTGTTCAGTGTTCCTGTGCACAAAACCAGCTCCATGAAGATCTGCTTTAGAACTCCAACCCTATTGAACACGACGTGTGTGTGTGTGTGTGTTTGTTTGCCACATGCCACATTTGTCATTTTGTGCTGTGCTTGCAAAAGCTCTAAGATTGTTTGACATCACTGCACACACACACACACACACACACACACACACACACACACACACACACACACACACACACACACACACCTCTTCTTAATCCCAGTGTACTTAATTAAACAATGCATTGAGTTGAATGAAGATGAGATTTTCTCTGTGAATAATAACAATAGAATGTAGGGGCGGAGCTTACACAAAGCCCCGCCTTCCTCTGCTTCTCATCTCCAATTTTCACTTTGTTAACTTTGAGCTTTATTGACTTATAAATTCATCCATGATTCTTACCTTTCTTCTTGTATTGTTTCTTTCTGTATTACACACACACACACACACACACACACACACACACACACACAGCAACTCCTTAATCCATCTTTTTTGCCCACTCACTGTTTAGTGAATAGTAGAAGTTTTCACAGAAGTGTGACACTGTCCTTGTGAAGCTTTTCAGCTCTGTGTGTGTGTGTGTGTGTGTGTGTGTGTGTGTGTGTGTGTGTGTGTGAGAGAGAGAGAGAGAGAGAGAGAGAGAGAGAGAGAGCACTTTGTGTAAATAGATAATACCTGTAGGCACAGCAGGAACAGTGAGGCTCCAGCAGAGATAATACAGCTTCATCCTACTGCTCCGGTCACAGCCTCCTTCATAAGTCGATCTACATCGAGAGAGAGAGAGAGAGAAAGAGAGAGAGAGAGAGTTTATGTGTTCAGAAGAAAGTGTTCAGCTGATCCCTGCAATGATTTTTGGTTGATGTGTGTTTGGTGTAGGAGTTGGTTACTGCTCGATGGTGGTGAGGTGCGTGTGTGTGTGTGTGTGTGTGTGTAGAATATTGATTTGTGATAACTGCTGGAAAATGTCTCTAAATACAAACAGCATCATCAGAGCAGCTCATTAACACAGCGTCATTAAAAGTCCATTAGAGAATGTTCCGCAGCGTTCTCCCACTTCCTTTCATTTTCTTTCTCACAATCACCGCCTTTCAGCTCCACTAAAGCACCCAGTGTTACACAACTCCGAGCTGCTGCGCGACTGAGTGGAAGCCAATGGATGCCCAGAGGAGACTGTTGCAGATCTGAGACTGTTGCAGATCTGAGACTGTTACGGATCTGAGACTGTTACGGATCTGAGACTGTTGCAGATCTGAGACTGTTACACATCTGAGACTCTTAAAGATCTAAAACTGTTACAGAATTGAGACTGTAACGAATCAGAGACTCTTAAAGATCTGAGACTGTTACAGAACTAAGACTGTTACGGATCTGAGACTGTTGCAGAACTGAGACTGTTACGAATCTGAGACTCTTAAAGATCTGAGACTGTTACAGAACTGAAACTGTTACGGATTTGAGACTGTTGCAGAACTGAGACTGTTACGGATCTAAAACTGTTACGGATCTAAGATTGTTACAGAACTGAGACTTTTAAAGATCTGAGACTGTTACAGAACTGAGACTGTTATGGATCTGAGACTGTTACAGAACTGAGACTCTTAAAGATCTAAAACTGTTACAGAATTGAGACTGTAACGAATCGGAGACTCTTAAAGATCTGAGACTGTTACAGAACTGAGACTGTTACGGATCTGAGACTGTTATAGAACTGAGATTGTTACTAAATTGAGACTGTTACAGATCTGAGATTGTTACATAACTAAAACTTTTACAGAACTGAGACGGTTACGGATCTGAGACTGTTACAGAACTGAGATTGTTACAAAATTGAGACTGTTACAGATCTGAGATTGTTACATAACTAAAACTTTCACAGAACTGAGACGGTTACGGATCTAAAACTGTTACAGAACTGTTTGCTTTTTCCGTGCATGAATTCACATGGTCTTGACGTGTTCTCCTCAGGTACACACATGAACATCTGGCTAGTTTGCAGGAGCTTGTCAGTTACATGAGGCCGTCTCAGGGTTATAAGTGTACTCTGGGACAGACAAGTGCTGCCTCTGCTCTTTGATGTTTCTATTTATAGCTCTCAGGATGATGTAATAAAAACACTCTGTTCCTCTTTCTCAGGATTAAAGAGATAATAGAGGTGTAATTTCTTCACTTAGAAGACTGTGTGTGTGGTGTGTGTGTGTTTGTGTGTGTGTGTGTGCGTGTGGGTGTGTGTGTGGGGGGGTGTTACTGTGTACCTGTCCATCTCTCTCTCTCTCTCTCTCTCTCTCTCTCTCTCTCTCTCTCTCTCTC
>MU585527.1:1815749-1833249 GCA_024362625.1 Silurus asotus
AAAAAAAAAAAAAAAAAAAAAAGAATAACTGCTGTGTGCATCCAGACTTCACTCACACATATCAAATTAACAGTCTTGAGGCATGCACTCGATTTACCAGAGGACTAAAAATTGAATTTTTCCTCCTGTATGGGCAGGTCTGTTTGTACCTTGCCTAGGGGCAATATATTCAGAGGAAAACAAAAATAAAAAAGGATTATACTTTTCATGCAAAGCTTAATGGTTATATCACATACATTCCTACTCTTTGAGATGCCCCCAGTGATTTTCTCTTAATTAATCTATTTTGCTCACAAAGGCAGTCTTACCAATTCCGACACTTCTGAAGAAATGTTCAGTCCTGAAGGTATTCTGTTTAATCCTAACAGTCTTGAAGATGTTCTGACCAATCCCAATAGCTCTGAAAATATTCTATACAGTCCTGAAGTAATCCTGAACAATCTCAACCCGCCTGAAAAAACATCCTGGCCAATCGCACAAGTCCTGAAGATATTCTCACAAATCCCAACAGTCTTGAAAATATTCTGACCAGTCTCAACCAGCCTAAAAAATCCTGATCAGTCCTAAACAAATTCCGAACAAGATCACCAGTCTGTGAATATCCTGCCAAATCCCAGCAGACCTAAAATATTTTGACTAATTGTTACTATCCTAAAAACAAATCCTGACCAGTCCTGACTAAATCCTCATCAATTCCAAAATGCTCTAAAGAAATTCTGACCAATTCCAAATGCCCTGAAGAAATCCTGAGAAAATATCTTGACCAATTTTAACCATCCTAAAGAAAATAAATCCTGACCTGTCCCAACAGTCCTGAAGAAATCCTGAAGAATCCAAAGTTTTCTGAAAAATACTGACCAATCCCAACAGTCCTGAAGAAACCCTGACCAATCCCAACAGTCCTGAAGAATCCAAACTCTTCTGAAAGAATCCTGACCAATCCCAACAGTCCTGAAGAATCCAAACTCTTCTGAAAGAATCCTGACCAATCCCAACAGTCCTGAAAAAAATCCTGACCATTCCCAACAGTCTTGAATATATTTTGACAAATCCCAAGAATTCGGAAGAAATTGATCAAAAACTAGAATGAACTCATTGTGCAGGACTGCATGTGTCCAGTGTTCCCCAATGTTCATCAGGAGGACATTGTTTTGTACTGTGGGCCGTACATCTGACTACAGGCATTGAAGTAAAAACATTTGGTTGGGTTTTATAGCATCCTAATGCAAATGTCTACATCAGTGGAAGCTCCAATCGAAGTTCTGACGGAAATTGACACAAAGCAACTTAAAAAAATATTTTTAAGAATCCAGATGTAGATTGAGACATTTTAATGATCATAAAAGAGACAGGCTCTTCTGTGAGACCCACTATTCAGTGTCACCCAATAGAGGATGAGTTTCTTTGTGGGGGTCTTTCTTAAGGTTTTTTTAATCATGCTGTCTCTGAAGTCTGAAGAGTAGAGCATTTCATGTTAGTCTGGGTTCTTTCACGGTTCCCTACTCACCCTAATTTAAGGAGTCTAGAACATCATTCTTGGATCCTGCATCAAGTAGGACTGTATGAGTACAAATATTCAGTTAGTGGAAAACCAATTAAACTTGAACTTGTTCTCTTGACTTCAGTTTGTGGAGGGGGAGCATTCTTATGTGAGTTTGGTTCCTCTCACTGTTTCTAACTCGTGTGATTTTAGGGAGTCTGGGACAGGAAGCTTTTTATGTGAGTCTGGTTTCTCTCCAGGTTTCTAACTCATACTATCTTGGTAGAGTCTGGAGAGTAGCGCATTCTATGCGAGTCTGGGTTCTCTCAAGGTTCCTAACTCATCCCAGTTAAGGGGTCTGGAGAGTGAAACATCATGCTTGGATCCTGCATCGAGTAGGACTGTACAAATGAACAATATCCAGTTAGTGGAAAACCAATTAGAACTAGAACTCGCACTTTTGGCTTCAGTTTGAGGCCAGTTGCCATTTCGGAAACGAGGCTCAAACACCAGACGAGTGCGAGACCGCGAAGGAGGATTTGACTATTCAAAAAGAGGAGGTTGAGGGAAAAAATCAGAGAGGGGGTAAAAAGCAGCTGGAGTGAAAGATGCATAAAGACAGAAGGATGCGACTGCCTGGAGAGAGAGGACATCTGCACAAACCCCTAATCTCTCTGCTGTTGTTGTTTTGGCTAATCAAAACTCCTGGGCAGAAGCAGTGCAATTAGCTGTAATGAGACTCAGAAAGTGTGTGTGTTGCGAGAGAGACAGGGAAAGGGAGAATTCGGGCCATTTCGAAGCGATATCCTGCCAATCCGGCTGTAATAGTGAAATCACCTGGTGCTCACACACTCCGTCTGCATGGCTGATTTATTAGCCCACTTAAACAGAGAAATGAAAACGACGATGCTGGAAAACCCAGGATTTATTTAGCACAAGGAGGAAGTGAGACATTGCACCTGCGATGTTAGCGTAGTAGTGGCGCAATTTCCCTGCCATACCTCCTTTAAGCTCCTCCGAGTGGCAGTTTGGTGCAACTATATTTATCTATCGCCTTGAGTTTTGTAATAGAGTCTAAAAAAGAAACGATTATTGGAGGAAGCTGGTGTTGTGGAATCTTAGTGTCGGGGGTGTTTTTCACACTTAATCTCCAAGTCCTTTGTTGCCCAGTGATGCGTTTGATGTTGCGATGAAGTAAACTCGTTTTGCTTTCTGACTCAGCTTTAAAACAAGTAAATATGTGTAGGAGGGAGAGAGAGAGAGAAAAGGAGGGAAGGAAGGAGTGACTGATGGAATGTAGGAGGGATTAAATGAGTGCACCATGGAATACACTAACAACAGCAGGAAGGGATGCAAAATGGCCTTCTGGTATTTGCCTTCAATATGTGTTACGTCAAGTAATGCAATTCATGGAACCGTGCTTCCTGTTTCTTCCTGTTCCATTATGTCCCCTTCTGTTTCTTAACGTCCTGTCCTGTCATGTCCCTTCTTGTCCTGTTCCTTTCTGTCCCTTTCTGTCGCTTCCTGTTCCTTCCAGTCCCTTCCTTTTCCCCTTTTCCTTACTGTCCCTTTTGTGTCTCTTTCTGTTCCTTACTGTCCCTTTCTGTCCTGTCATGTCCCTTCCTGTCCCATCTTGTCCCTTCCTGTTCCTTTATGTCCAATCCTCTTCCTTCCTGTTGCTTCCTGTCTCGTCATGTCTCTTCCTGTTCCCTCCTGTTTAAGATAAAATAAGATAAACCTTTATCTTATCGTTTCTTGATGTCCCTTTATGTTCTTTCCTGTTTCTTCATATGACTTCCTGTTCCTTCCTGTTGCTGGTTGGGGGGTTGGGTGGTCTAAGAAGAAATAAATCTCGTTTCTCTTCCTGCAGCACACAGTCGATATCCTGCTGCCTGTGTGGGATCTGGGCCTCGTTTTTATCGTTTCTGGGACAGAACGATTTGGGTGCTGAAGTTGAGCTCTTTCTCTCTCTATTTCTCTCTCACTTTTTCACAGTCTCTCTTTTTCTTCCTCTCTCGCCCCATCTTTTTATCATTCCTTCTCTTTCATTTTCTTTTTCACTCTCTATATTCTTGCTCCCTCTTTTACCTCTCTCTCTCTCTCTCTCTCTCTCTCTCTCTCTCTCTCTCTCTCTCTCTCTCAATCTTTCGTTATCACCCTCTCTTTTCATCTTTCTCTCTTTTTTACACTTTTTTCACTATGCCTCACCCTCCCTCCCTCTTTCTCTCCTTTTCTCATTTCTCACTTCTCTCATTTTCTCTTTTTCTTGCTCCCTTGCCCTCTCTTTTCATCTTTCACCCTCATTCACTTGTTTTTTTTTTTCTCTTTTACCCTCTTTTTCACGTTCTATCTCATTTCTTCTTTTACCCCCTCATCTCTCTTTCTATCTTTCATTCTTACTTTTTCTCCCCCTTTCTCTTTTTTTTCTCCTTTCTTTCTTTCTTTCTTTCTTTCTTTCTTTCTTTCTTTCTCTTGCCCTATTACTTTTCCACCTCTTTCTCTATCTTTTTCTCTCCTGCTCCCCCCAGTTTCTCCTCCACATGCTGCAGTAGATGAAGGGAATACATGCTGTCTGTATTTTGCTGGTGACACGGTTTGTAATGTGAACCTGATCTGTGTTTGTATTAATTCGCACTGACGTTCCACGTGCATCAACGAGCCTCGGCCGCACACGACCCTGTCGCCGGTTTACCACTGTTCCTTCCTTGGAGCACTTTTGATAGAATCTGATCACTGCAGACCAGGAACATCCAACAAGATCTGCAGTGTTGGAGATGCTCTAACCCAGACGTCTAGACGTGCCAATGTGTCAAACTCGCTCAAATCCTTACGGGTGTTAATTTTTCCTGCTTCTAACATCAACCTGTTGACTTGCTGCCTTATAAATAAATCATCCCACTAACAGGTGCCATGATCGAGAGATCCTCAGTGTTCTTCACGTCACCATATAGAATGTTTTAATGTTATAATGCTATCCAATATCTGTCATCTTTTCTGATTTCACAGCACGAAGAATCTCGAATCTCAAAAAAGCGTTGATTTTCTTTACACTCACTGGATGAAGCAGTTACTCAGACTAATTGGTTTCTGCACCGTTTCCTCAATTCTTTCACCCTGAACTCAATCGCATTACTGCTTGTCTACTTGCATTTCTATTCTCGGCTTGGACATGTTTTGTTCTCCTGAGCAAACAAAAATCACACACACACACTAAAGCAGGCACACACTTGTATAGGGTGTCTTTAGATGTTGCATGAAATTCCTCACCTTCCCACCTCCATCAGTACCTGACTTTACTAACACCCTTGTGGCCGAATTGTGAAATGAATTTCCACAAAATCTAGTGAAACATCTTCCCAGAAGAGTGGAGCTGATTCTCTCGGGAAATCCTCACTTTTGGAAACATCCTCAATTGTAATAAATAGTAATCAATTCCCAATGAATGAGTGGAAGGATTTGATTATCTTTTTCTCTTTCTCTATCTCACACTTGTAGATGTGTGATGTTGGCGTGAACGCTCTTCGCACAGAGCTGCACATCACTTCAGTGAGATCTATAAATAATGGCACTGTGTAGAGTAAACGTAGGCGTCTGTGCTTCTTTTAGCAGCGTGTGAGCTATTTCTGGATCCTTCTTTCACGTGCACAGCGCCTGAATTATTCAGAGCCGGAGTGTGAGGAGCGAGAGATGAAGCTGGGCATCAAACACACACACACACACACATACACTGCAGAACCTCCTAGATGAGAAATGAAAAAAGATATTGAATATAAATTGTCGCTTTTAATGCTGTAGGGTTATAAGTTTGTGGACACCAGACCATAAGATTGCTGTGTGATTATTGTTTGTACATCCCATTAGACATTTAGTTCCCATTCGCTCTTATTATAAGCTTCACTCTTCTGGGAAGATGTTTAGCCACAAGGGTATTAGTGAAGTCATTTACTGATGTAGGTGAGGAGGCCTGGGGTGCAGTTAGTATTCACATTCAAGTTTGGAGCTTTATAGCAGGAGGTGTTTGACCTCTTTCAAACCATGGCAAGCAGACATTCATAGTGCAAGCACTTTGTGTCCTGCTGGGTACAGGTTTTGGGTCTCGTAGTTCAAGCGAATAAAATAAAGAAGAACCACGCCTCCTATAGAACCAGGTGTGGGTGGAAAAGTCGGATGTCTCGATACTTTTGACCTTGTTCTTGTGTGAGTGGAAAGAGGGAGGACGGATGAGTGTATGACATCACCCACATCCTTTCTTTCTATCTCATTGCACCGAGTTTCATTGCACGGTATTGTCTGGCCCGCGCGACGACAAAATGAGTGACCTCTACTGCTCGTAATGCTCATTTACATATTACCCATATAGCTTTGCTGCAGATAAATCACCGCCCTGTGCCATATCGAGAAGTTTCTTGATCGCGCTCGGCTCATTAGCAGCCTCCACATTTCATTAGAGACGCTTTGTTCTCAAAGAAAGCTATTGAGATCAAATTCGAGTGAGTGTCCTTGCTCGTTGATCACATGCTGAAACGGTTCACCACTGGACTTTGAAAAGAAACAAAGGAATTACTGATAGAGTGGATGTGACGTTAACGTCACCGATGAATAATAATAAAAAAAAAACATCAAAAAGCATCAAACCTGTATGGATATTTGGTATAATCAACTTTAGACCTGTTTCTGAATCATCATGTATTTAAGGGAACATTATCCCCCACACACACACACATACCCGTCCTCTGGTAATTATTAGCCGCATGCCACAAACTAGCTATCCGTCCAAAAGGTCATGTTTGTTTGCTTGTCATATTTTGTGTTTAAACGATAAGTCTGCTGAGCGTAATTATTTTTCCCTTGTAATCTTCTAAAAAAAGACGACGCACACATACACACACATACTCAGCTGCTTTCTTATTTCCTGATCCAGCATCTGTCCAAACAGTGAGCACGTCCCTCTACGCCACACACGGGGCGCACAGGAAATTGTTGACTTTAATACCGTTCAGTAGCGCAATTAAGGATGGAGGTCAGTCAGGAGATCGGCCTCGTCTCAATAAACTCGTTTTACAGTAGATATGGAAACCAGACAGGGCGCTGAAATGCACAGACTGCTAATGAGTTGAGGACGTTGTGAAGGGGGAGAAACTTGGTAAAAAGTCACCGAGGGTTTCTTTTGGATTCTTTTGTGTAACCTGCAATAGGATATTTAGTTTAGAAATGTCCATGGCCGGCGCATGAGGTGTGGCTGGTTGCAAAGTGTGTGATTTGGTGCAAAGGGTGTGTCTGGGTACAAAAGCCATGCCCAAATGTAACGGATATGGTCGAGGATAAAGGATGTGGTTAGAACCAAAGTGTGTGGTCTGGTGAAAAAGATTGGTGCAAAGGTTGTGATCAGCTACAAAAATCATGGATGGATGCAAAGGGTGTGGTTGTGGCATAGGATGTGGTCATCAACAAATAGTATGGCCAGAGGGCAGGTACTTGGTAAGGCACAAAGTGCATGGCAGGGTGTAACGGGCATTGCCAGGTGCAAAGCGAGTGTCTTGGTACAAAAGGCATGGCCAGATCCAAAAAGCCCAGGCAGATGCAAAGGATGTGGTCATTTACAAGGTAGTGTTCTGGCGAAAGGGCTTAGTCAGGTGTAAAGGGTGTGGACATTTGCAAAGAGCATGGCCAGAGGCCAAGGGCATGGTCATACACCAAGTGCATGGCCTGGTGCAAAGGTCATAGCTGGTTGCAAGTGGCATGGCATAGGTTGTCAGATTCTAACGGTGTGGCCAGGTGCAAGGGGCTGTGGCTGGTTTGCGAAGGGGTGACTCGGTGCAAGGGGAGTGACTTTGGGCAAAGTGCATGGCCTGATGCAAAAAAATATGGTCAGAAGGGTATGGTCAGAAACAAAGGGTGTGGTAAATTACAAAGAGCATCGCCAGATACTAAATGTGTTGTCAGACACTTGCAAAGAATATAGTCAGGTAATTAGGGCGTAGTTAGGTACATATGATGTGGTCAGGTACCTTGGGCGTGGTCGGGTACATGGGGCGTGATCAGGTACATTGGGCGTGGTCAGGTACATGAGGCGTAGTCAGGTACATGGGGCGTAGTCAGGTACATGGGGCGTGGTCAGGTATATGAGTCGTGGTCAGGTATATGGGGCATGGTTGGGTACAAACGCAACGACGCAAGCCTTCCTGAACGTCTTTACTGTCTCCTTTTATTTTTGTCATCCGTTCTTTTTTGCTTCTTTATACTGTCTTTTGTCTTCCTTTTATAAACCATCATCATCAGTTTCTCAGAAATTCTAACGTTTTACGGCTAGCTAATTTTCTCCCATTACTTTCTTATAAATCTTTGAGAATCTTTGTTTTGTAATTATTGCTATTTTTTTCCTCCATATCCACCACTTGGTGCTCCCTTAAAATCATTAACGCATATTAGCGTGTCTAACCGAGCGCCCCGTATTCCTGCCAAGTGCCCTCTTTTCACTCTACCCCCTCGCCTTTCTATTCCTGTCCTGAGTGAAAAATTCCTATTCCTTTCCATTTTATCGCACGTTATTGCTCGTTCCGCTGACGAGACGATGAGTTTAGCGTGAACTGAGCCGTCCACGGCTCCTTTAATGCCTTGCATTATTGTAATTATTCCACAGCCGGGGCTTTGATTTGTGCCGCGGCTCTCGTCCGGCTTGGCTGTGAGCGCAAATCTTTCTTTCGCGCAAGCGTTTAGTGCACCATTAGCACTAAAAGCAGGCATAAACATTACAGATGATTTTCGTCTTTTTGTTTCTTTTTTTTTTTCTTCACTCTCCTAACACATAATAATGCGTTAGAAAGAAGCTCTCATGAAGTGATAAATGGAAATGTCTAGCTTTGATGTGAAAGTAGTAGTTTCTTCATGTTCCTCTGAGAAATAAGCAAACTCACGCACACACACACACTATTTTATAGTCCAGGTGTAGTTTTCTAAGACATTGTGTGCAAGACTCTTGGCTCCGCCCACTAACAGGTACTAGCTTACTAATAGCTACTAAGTTGAAATTATAGTCTTACTGCACATTTTCTGTACAAGACTTCCTGTTGATTTTTACATCATGGTACTTGTTAATTAACATTCATAGCATTTGGCATCCAGATTGACTTACTGCTACTACTTCTTTTTTTTGCTGCTCCCATTAGGGGTCGCCAGAGCGGATCATTTGTCTCCATTCTACTCTGTCCTCTACATCTGCCTTTTCAAATCAACTACCTGCATGTCTTCCTTCACCCCAGCCATAGACCTTCTACTTGGTCTGCCTCTTTTCCTCCTTCCTGGCAGGTCCATCTTTAGCATTCTTCTAACCATAGACCCAATGTCCGTCCTCTGCACATGTTCCAACCATCTCAATCAGGCCTTTCTCACCTTGTCCCCAAAATGTTTTACATGCGCTGTCCCTCCAATAAACTTTTCTAAATCTGTCCATCATCGTCACTGCCAACGAAAAACCTCAACATCTTTAGCTCTGCTACCTCCATCTCCACTTCCTGTCTTTTACTCAATGCCACTGTCTCTAAACCATACAACATCGCAGGTCTCACCACAGTTTTTTTAACTTTTCCTTTCACTCTTGCAGATACTCTTCTATCACAAATCACCTATGCCACTTTTCTCCACCCTCCACTCTTTTCTTCACTTCTCTAACACACTCTCCATTACTTTGCACTGTTGCCTCTATACCTCTCATTCACACACATGTACTCTGTCTTACTTCTACGGACTTTCATTCACCTTTTCTCCAGTGCGTACCTCCACCTTTCCAGGCTCTTCTCAACCTGCTCCCTACTCTCACCACAAATCACAATATCATCCGCAAACATCATATTCCAGGGAGACTCCTGTCTGACCTCGTTCATCAACCTGTCCATCACCACTGCAAACAGGAAAGGGCTCAGAGCCGATCTTTGATGCAGTCCAACCTCCACTTTGAACTAGTCTGTCATTCCGACTGCACACGTCCCTGCTGTCACACTGTCCTCATACATGTTCTGCACCACCCTCACATACTTCTCTGACACACCTGACTTCCTCATACACTACCACAATTCCTCTCTCCACCCTGTTGTATGCTCTAAATCCAAAAACACACAATGCAACTACTTATGACCTTCTCTCTACTTCTCCATTAACATTCTCAAAGCAAATAATGCGTCTGTGGTGCTTTTCCTCGTCATTAAACCATACTGCTGCTCACAGATGATCACCTCTTCTCTCAGCCTGGCTTCCACTACTCTTTTCCATAACTTAATGGTGTGACTGATCAACTTTATTCCCCTGTAGTTACTGCAGGTCTGCACATCTCCCTTATTCTTAAAGATCAGTACCAGCACACTCCTTCTCCATTCCTCAGGCATCCTCTTACTGTCCAAAATCCTGTGAAACAATCTAGTTAAAAACTCCACTGCATCTCTTTTAAACATCTCCATGCTTCTACTGGTATGTCATTTGGTCCAACCGACTTTTCACTCTTCATCCTTTTAATCGCTGCTCTCACTTCTTCCTTATTAATTATATCCACTTCTTGCTTCACCATCTCCACACCATCTAACCCTCTCTCTTATTTCCTCATTTATTAACTGCTCAAAATACTCCCTCCATCTTCTCAACACACTCTCCTCACTAGTCACCACATTTCCCTCCCCATCCTTTATTACTTTTAACTTGCAGCACATCCTTCCCAGCTCGGTTCCTCTGACTGGCCAAACGGTACAAATCCTTTTCTCCTTAATTAGTGTCCAACTTCTCCTACAGCTCCTCATATGCCTTTTCATTGGCTTCTGCCACACCGCTCTTTATCTGCCAGATCTCCTTGTTCTCCTGGCTACTTTTCTCATCACTTTTTCAATCCCAATTCTGTTTCTCTCTTTCTCCTTATGCTCTCATGCACTTCCTCATTTCACCACCACATCTCTTTGTCTTCCTTTCCATTTCCAGATGTCACACCAAGTACCTTTCTAGCTGCCTCCCTTATCACTCCTGCGCTAGTTCCCCAATCATCCAGCACCTCTTTACCACCACTGAGCCCCTGTCTGACCTCTTCCCTAAATCTCTCACTACAGTCTTCCTCCTTCAGTTTCCACCATCTTATTCTTCTTTTAATCCTTATTCTTCTCCACTTCTTCTTCACCTCCAAAACCATCCTACAGACCACCAAACAATGCTGTCTAGCTAGACTGGTCCCTGCCAACTCCTTACAGTCTCCAATGTCCTTCAGGTTGCATCTCCTACATAGAACATAGTCCACCTATGTGCACCTTCCTCCACTCTTATACGTCACCCTATGATCCTCCTTCTTCTCAAAATAAGAGTTCACTACTGCTATTTCCATCCTTTTAGCAAAATCTACCACCATCTGCCCTTCCACATTCCTCTCCTTAAAGCCATACCTACCTATCACCTCCTCATCACATCTGTTCTCCTTCTCCTCCTTCAGCCAACAGTAGCCTAAATTCCACCGGACTCTTGTTTATTTAAGTTCCCTCATTCTACTAGTCTTCTAGTTCCCAGGTTTGTCTAGTCTCTTCTTGTTTCTCCCACTTTCATATTTTTTCCAGTCCTTGCTCTAATTGTGTAACAGAAATTGTCTTTTTCTCCTGATCCACAGGTTTCTTCTAGTTCCATTGTTTTCTGCTTTTCCAAGATTCTCTCCATATTTTGCTTCAGTTTCCTCCTCTTTTTTACTCTGATATCCTCTAGGATTCTCTAGTTCTCATCTTTTCCTGGTTGTCTTAGTGTGCTTATTTCTTCTATGTCTTCTCATTTTTTGTTCCACTAGCAGTCCCAGTGTCCTATTTGTGTCCCAGTTGCTCTAGTTCTCATGTGGTTGTCCTGGTTGTTCTAATTTCTTCCAGCTCTTCTAGTTGTGGTGTTATAGTTCAGCTAGTGTCCCAAATCATTTAGCTTCTCTAGATTGTATGCTCTTCTGTTGTCTTATTTTCTCAGTGTTATTCTAGTTATTGTATTTAGTTTTTTTTTTTTTTTTGTTCTGGTTTAATTCTTTTTTTTTTTTTTTTTTTTTTTTTTTTGTTCTGGTTTAATTCTACGAGTGTCCCAAGTTTTCTAGTTCTATCTCTCATAATTTTCCTAGTTCATCTCACTGATTGCTTCTAGTTCCTCAAGTTCTTGTAATCTCATAGTGTCCTGTGTTCTTCAAGTTTTCTTAGTGTCTGCTTCTTTTGCTTCTTTTACTCATATTCTCCAATATGCATAATTCCTATAAATTCCTAAAGTTCCTGTGTTGTCCATATGTTCTATTTCCTTGTCACCCTTCTGATCTTCTAGTTCTCATATTGTCCTAAATTATTCTAGTTTTTCTGCTTTCCAAAGTCTGAAATCCTCCAGTGCCCCATTTTCTAGTATTCTAGTTTTTCAAAATCCTAGTCCATGTGTATTTTAGTTGTATTTTCCTTCTATTTTGAGTTTTTTTTTGTCTCTCCCCTCAGAACCACAGTTATGTCTGCATTGTTCATGTCTGCCGGTGCGTCTGCTTGCGCTGATCGTTTCTCACAGTCCTGATTAAAACTAGATGTCTCCTGGTACCTGCATCAAATCATTTCCTATGGTTCAATGCAAAACGTTAATAACCATAACACAGTTATTTCTGTGTATTTTGTTTAATAAGCCAGGGCTTGTTGTTCTTTTGGTAACAACCAGTTATTTTCGATTGCTGTTTCTGGTCAGGATAAAAATATCCACCTCGTGACCTGTGGGATTTATTGTTGGCGAGTTAGACCCTGACCGTGACCCCCAACTGTGCGAAAATCTCGTAAAGCTTTCGGACCGGGCTTTTAAATCTCGATCACACTGAGGCATTTAACCTCCACCCCTTGTGCTCTGACCCTTTCTGCTTCGTTTTGCTATTAGCGAGCCACCTGCTTTCGCATTCAGCGATCTCTGCGGGGTTTAGATGCTAACCGCTTAGCTACCGGGTACAATTTGAACTCGCTTTCACAGTTGCTGATGTTTGAGGGGTTTTTCAGCAATAGTCCACAAACTGGAGCTTGAGGTTTGGGATGATATGTGTTTCGGAATAGGTTTATAAGTTCATTGTTTAAGAGGAATATTTCTTCATGTCATAGTCTCCAGAAACCTTTTTATCATCAAATTACACACCCTGCATCAATATTTAATGTTGTGGAACACGTTCTTAGAATATGCTTTGGATTAGGTAGCATTTTCTTTACTTTAAACTAGGAGACCCAAACCTATACATATATACACAGTGCATCCTGGAAGTATTCACAGGAAGTATTATTTATTTGCTAAAAAATGAAAGAGAAAAAAAAAGCACTAAATATGAAAAATGTCATTGATAGTAATAATACTCTTTCACTAGGATATATACTGTATATACACGTGTGTGTGTGTGTGTGTGTGTGTTTGTGTATATTTGTGTGTGTTTGTGTGTGTGTGTATGTATGTGTATATATATATATATAATACATACATACTGTCAAAATTAAGTCATTAATGCAAATTTATTTTAGCAACACTAATTTTATTAGCACGTTTGTTTTTCTAAAGCGTCTCAAATCCGCCACAATGCACATATCCATCAATTAAAACCATCCGTGTGGAAACATAGCAAAAGTTTTGTTAAGTGTCCTGATGATTTACGTCATTTTAAAAATTATTAATTTAAGGGACATTTGGAACTGATACAAATGTGCGATAAAGTTGCGATTAATCACGAGTCAACTCATGACAATCATATGATTCATTGCGATTCAATATTTAAAACGATTGACAGCCTTTATGTGTGTATATATTTGTATAAAACAAATTAAACCAATCTAGTATTAGGAGGCATAATACATACATTTAATCTTATAATATAATTTTCACAATAATGCATAAAAATGATGTGGCCCTCACAGAAAAAGGTTTCAGGACCTCTGGTTTACATCAACGTTTCTGCTCGGACAGAGAAAAAAGAATTACTTGGTATTCTCGATCCAGAATCCTAGCTGTGTACTCGATTTTAGGAGTAAAAATTACTGACATGCTGTTTATAAGAAGAATCTGATTAGAATAGCACGGTTAATGACTTCATCAGGTTTTCAATTGCTTCTCTTAGATGTCTGCCAAAGATCATTTCAACATATACAACGTATAGCGAGAGTTGGATTGAGGTTAAACCTGGTGAAGCTGTTCGAGAATGGCTTGAGAAGTCAGGACACTCGAGATGAGTAAAACTAGATCATTATTAGTATTGATGATAATGTCTTTTTCTACAACACTTAAAAATGTAGAATTTCTGCACATTCTCCATGGACTAATGTAGCAAATAGGTTTCTCTAATGTTCTCCCTGTCTTGCTTGAGCTCAGACATTAGGGTTACACAATAGGCTCATGTAAGTAAGTGCTCATGTAACTTCATTAATAAATCCATTATCTTGTTTGAGTCCCATTTGACATTTGTCAGAAGCCACGCTGGTAACGAGCGGGAAAAGGTTCTGCGGGACTGAAATAGAACCTTCTGCCTGAGGAAGAGGGTTCTGCATTTTAGCAAAATTGTGTACTAGCAAGTAATTATTATAACCAACAACGTTTCGCTGTTTTTTTTTTCTCTCTTTTTTACTATATTTCTATCTCAGTGTAGTGCAGTATTGGTTGAACATATCGTCTTTAAAGCACCATGCGTGGCTCCACCACCCTCTCTTAAAATAATCAATATTATAGACTATAGAGTCTACATACATGCCCATAATGAACTTTTCAGAAATCACATTATGAGGGTAAATAATTATGGCATCAACCAAACAGTATTCAGGAAAAAATCTATAGATAATTTTTTTTGTCTCGCATCATGTGTGTTTCAATTGAACATAAAACTCACGGTTCGGTAGGTATCTCGGATTTTAAGTCACGGAGTAGTTTGGCACGTTTAGGGGGCAAGAAATACGAAACATTAAAATTGCTTGTTGTTTTTTATTAATGCAGTTTGTTATCATTAACATTTTGCGATCGTCAGCGGTTTACATTTTAAAACAATGTTAAAACCCAAAAAAATATATATTTTTTTTAAATTTAAATGCCCACTTGGTTGAATAATATGTAAAATAATTTTTTATAATACAAAATACAAATTTTTATTATATTGACGACATTGAGGAGGCGATTAAATTGGCACAAATTAAATTGGTTAAAATGAAATAATTAGTAAGTTCAATTAAATAGTTTGCATTTGTTGGACGCTATTCGAGTAATACAGATGTGTATATGTGTATAAGTGTGTGTATGTGTATAAGTGTGTGTGTGTGTTGGCAATGGCAGCGATTTTGTTTTACAACACACTACAAATCGTATTTCCAGCACGGAGTGAGCAGCCGCTCATATACAGCTGTTCATGGGAAGTTCAACTGTTCATCGCAAGTTCATGGGAACAGTTTGTGGAATAACCATATGCGTCTATCAGTGAATTGGACGTTACCAGGACCCACACCTAAACCAGTTTAAAACAACAAACGTTTTCTAGCTTCTTTTTTTTTATTATTGTAACGAATCACCGCAGGCATCTGTCTCATGTTCTCACGAGTTCTCACGAGCAGCTCTTGTTGTACCAGACAAACTTCCCCTTCTTCCTTAAGGCCAACGTTTACTCCTGACACCCCCTAATTAAGCATGCCACGCTGTGTCTCTTTCTCTCTCTCTCACACACACTCTTTCGCAGCGTCCTCACACCCAAGGCAACAGTAAGATTGTCTCTGGCTGTTTGCTTGTTCTGATGTCTAAAATGAAGTGAATTCATCTCTGATATGGCGGGAAGGCATGCAATTAGTGCAGGTTATAAATACAGCCCTGTAATCAGCCCCTCTCGCTTTCTCCCTCCGTTCCCATCTGTCTGACTCAACAAAGGAAATAAATTGGACTCTTTTGTTGTAGTTTTATTTTGTTTTGCAGGTTGCAAGTGAGAAGGGAAGCGAGTGTGGAAACGAACATGTTAGCGAGAAACGAGCTCCATGCAGTAAGACAAAAAAAATCTAAGCTGTATGTCGGGTTCTGATGGTCGTGTGGTCATGGAAGAAGTCGCTGGGGGTCACGCTGAGCCTGTCTGGGGTTCACGCTAAGCCTGTCTGGGGTTCAATCTTAGAATGTCTGGGGTTCACGCTGAGCCTGTCTGGGGTTCGCGCTAAGCCTGTCTGGGGTTCAATCTGAGAATGTCTGGGGTTCACGCTGAGCCTGTCTGGGGTTCGCGCTAAGCCTGTCTGGGGTTCGCGCTAAGCCTGTCTGGGGTTTAATCTGAGAATGTCTGGGGTTCATTCTGAGCCTGTCTGGGCTTCAATCTGAAAATGTCTGGGGTTCACGCTGAGCCTGTCTGGGGTTTAATCTGAGAATGTCTGGGGTTCATTCTGAGCCTGTCTGGGCTTTAATCTGAGAATGTCTGGGGTTCATTTTGAGCCTGTCTGGGCTTTAATCTGAGAATGTCTGGGGTTCAAGCTGAGCCTGTCTGGGGTTCGCGCTAAGCCTGTCTGGGGTTCAATCTGAGAATGTCTGGGGTTTATTCTGAGCCTGTCTGGGCTTCAATCTGAGAATGTCTGGGGTTCACGCTAAGCCTGTCTGGGGTTCAATCTGAGAATGTCTGGGGTTCATTCTGAGCCTGTCTGGGCTTCAATCTGAGAATGTATGGGGTTCATTCTGAGCCTGTCTGGGCTTCAATCTGATTATGTCTGGGGTTCATTTTGAGCCTGTCTGGGCTTCAATCTGAGAATGTCTGGGGTTCACGCTGAGCCTGTCTTGGGTTTAATCTGAGAATGTCTGGGGTTCATTCTGAGCCTGTCTGGGGTTTAATCAGAGAATGTCTGTGGTTCACTCTGAGCCTGTCTGGGGTTCATACTGAGCCTGTCTGGGGTTCACGCTGACCCTGTCTGGGATTTACGCTGAGCCTGTCTGGGGTTCAGTCTGAGCCTGTCTGGAATTTAGGCTGAGCATGTCTGGGGTTCACTCTGGGCATGTCTTGGATTCACCCTGGGCAGTTCTGGGGTTCAGACCTGCTGTGGGAACAGAAAACCTATGCCACTGTTGCAAAATGTATACCACTTTCTACTGCTGTGAACAAACAACCTAGTACACATTAAGCTGGAGATCAAAAAAGTACACGATTTTGGACAGTGAATGAGTTGGAGAAAGTTCTGTTGAGTCCAAATGGGGCATTTCATTTGTCTCAACAGAAGAAGAACTTTGAGGAGAGAAGATGTGATCAGACTTCCTCACCCCCACAGTCACACATGGAGGTGGAAGCTTAATGGTTTGGAGGATGTTTTGGAGCAGGGAAGGTTCATACTTCACCATAGACCATGCGATTCTGTCTGGACTGCACTGGAACAGTTTTTGGGTTTACTAGTTCAAATGAAGAGACAATTTCATAATAGTCAAGAGTTGTTTCTCATTCTGGAAAGATTCCCAGTTCAACGCTTTCACAACGTCAGAACCTTTTGACTATGCAAAAAAAAAAAATATATATAATTTTTTATCAGGTCCAGAGGTTTGGTTACCTCACTGTATGTAATTTTAGGGGAATTCGAGAAGAATCTCTATCTCGATGATGCAGCTAGATCTATCCAAAAAGATGGATGTCCAGTTCTTTCGCTCTGTCCCTGAGGTTACGCTGTGGTTTTTCTGAGCGATCACTGTTGGTAAACACAGCACAGATCAATCTCCAGTCTAATTACACTTCGCTCTTTTATTCGTTCACTTTGTCTAGGCTTATTGTCCATTTCACAGAAATCAGGGAATAAAACCAGAAAAACGAGTGCTGCTTTGGACAACATGTGGAGGTGTGTGTATGTGTGTAGAAGATCCTCTTCTGGGAATTCTGACATGAGATGGTATTGTATGAGGTTAAACGTATCCACTCGACTGTCACACTGATACACATCACCCCATGTTACTCTTCATTAAAATATAGCTCGATGTGGGAATTCTGTTCATGAGACTGGCTAAAGTGAGCTAGAAACACATTTGTGGAAAGACACAAGTATTTAGACTTCTTTAGTG
>MU585527.1:1838249-1892836 GCA_024362625.1 Silurus asotus
TTTTCTTGATTTTGCTGTTTTTTGTATAAAAGATCCTGTGCTAAAACACACACTCACTCACACACACACACACTCAGAGGGATTTAAACGCTGTTGTGTGTGATGTGAGCCTTTGATGGATGACAGTGTTCAGCTGTTTTGCGGTTGTAAATGAGCGCTTGAATTGGCAGCCTGTTCGAAACTGTCCCCAATTAGCTTTAATGATACACGGCGTCCGTTCCAGCTGCTGCTTAACAAAGCTGGCGTTTAGCGACGCGCGCGAACGCGACGCAGATTAGCTACCGAGGCCCACGCTAAAGCCTGATGGGGTGTGATGGGAGGGGAGGAGTTTTGCGTTCCAGTCTGTAGAAGGTAAAATTCCTCGGTGATTTAATGAGAGACAGAACGGATTCCGGTCGGAGATTAACGAGGCCTAATGAGCTGAATCATATGCTGAGTCAGGAATCAAATCTTTGATGAGTTGTTTAGGATGATAGTGTGTGTGTGTGTGTGTGTGTGTGTGTGTGTGTGTGTGTGTGTGTGTGTGTGTGTAAGGTTTTTTTTGTAAGGGCCGTACTCAAGGGCCCAACACAAGCCTGCTACTGTTGGGATTTAAATTAACGACCTATCAAAGCGACGTCCAACACCTTCACCACTACTGTAGTGGCTTTTGCTTTTCTTCATCTTCATTTTCTTCTTCTTCCTCGTCTTCTTTCCATCTTATTTTCAATCGAAGTTTTTGTGTTGGGGGCGGAGCTTAACTCTAAAAAGTGCTCAGCACAGCAGATCTACATGATGCTCAGCATTTGATCTTGGTCTCGTTTAGCTTCCTCTGACCATCGCGTCACGCTGCCACGCATAAATCCTTGGCAGGACTAAACTAATTGAGCGTGAGGAAAGCAGATCAATCCCACTTAAAATCTTTAATCAATGGATGATCAGCAAACTGGATTAGCAGAGCTCGGCTCCCGGAGGTCGGTTCCTCAGGGGAAGAGCGTGTCCGCCGACTCAGCACTTCTCTTTAATTGGGCTCCATACAAATGGTGGTGCATTGATCTGGCTGCGAGAACGGACACTGTAGACCGAGTGGTGCCTGTCATTAGCACCTCTCGGTGCATTCTGGGTAATGGAGGAATCTGTGTGTGAGAGAGATATTATCCAATTTAGCATAGCAGGTAATGGAAAAGTGATGGCCAGTGGAAGTCAAAGCCCATCCTGCAACCTCCACTAAAAGGCTCATTCCTGTTGAAGGCCTCTTCTTCTTCTTCTTCTTCTTTTTGATCATTCTGTTCTTTATGTTTTCATTGTTTTTGTTTGTACTTGATAACTTGATGATCCTTGTACTTATGCTTTCTTTTCATGGTCTTATTTGCTTTTCCTTTCTTTACTTCTACTTGTTGTCATCAACATCACTTCCTTCTCCTGTTTGTACTTTTCCACCTCCTTGTCATTCTCCTTCCTCTTTTTATTCATTTCTTCTTCCTCCTTCTCCTTCTTTGTATTCTTCTCCTCTTCCTCCCCTTCTTTTGCATTCGTAACGTTCAACTTCTCTCCATCTTGCCGGGCTCATGTTTTTTTTCTTTTTGTTCTTGATGTGTTCTTGCTTCATGGTCTTATCAACCTTTCCCTTTCTTTCCATTTCCTTGCTAGCACTGTTCCACCTTGTCCTTCTTCTTCTTGTGCAGCTGCCATGTTAACATTTCAGACACAGACCGTACCTCAAAAAAGTGTGTGTGTGAGAGAGAGAGAGAAAGAGAGAGGCAGATGGGTGCTGTGGGATTGATCAGTACCATGGCTGTCTGACCTTCTCATAAACCTCTTATATCAAATTCTCTTTCCAATTCTTTTCCCCAGAGCTTTTTCAGCAGCCTCGAAACCTCACTCTGTCTCTTCAGCACCTTTCTCCATCCCTTTCTTCGACACCTTCCTCACCTCCAACCCCCTCACCTCTAGTCATGTACATGCTCTTCTCTCACTTCCTGTTTACTAGCTTCCATATCTTTGTCTTGAATACTTCTCTTAACCTGCATTATGGTCTCCCTCCTTCCCCCATCCTGTCCTTCTATTACCTCTTATCCCTCTCGTCTATTTTCCCATTACCCCTGACATTTAGCTCGCTGGCTCCTCCACACTCTGCTCCCCAGCAGCCGGTATTTAAGGCCTTGTTGTCTCGCTGAGAGGAACACAGGGAGCGTAAAAGCGCAGTAGACAGATAGACAGAGAGACGGGGTGCACTGGTTCTGGTCTCCCGCTGGGGAAACACAGAGTGTGTAATTAAGTTTCAGTTCTGCAGGCTGTGCTTATACAGAACACACTATAGCCGTATTATAGCTATTATAATCTCCACATCGACCACGGCGAAGGGCTTAGTCTGATGGGATAATGATGAAGTAATGACAGTTTGGAGCAAACTGTTGTCTAGAACATTCTTTCTACCTTACAGAATCTGTGTGCGCTCGCACATGATGAGATCCCGTTCTTGCACGGGAAACTTTGCAAGGTGGGCCTTTCATGCTTCGCCAATTAGCTCCACAAAACCATCGTCCTTTTACACATTTAGATTCAACCCATAAATCTCATTTGGGGAACTAATTCTGAGACGAGTAGTGGTTTTTGGTTTTGGTTTTTTTATGTCTTAAAGCGACTCTCTCACAATCATGCACACCTGAAGGAATCCTGGATCTGGAGCAGAACTTTCACCTGCTCCAAATGGACCCTCTTTTAAAGGTCACTCTCACCCTGCTACTGAAGAAATTCCCACGTTCCCACCCACTCCCAACTTTTCTAAGCACAGCAGTGAAATAAGGCAATGGTTAAGATACCTGAGGTCCTTCAATATCTTTTGGACATTGAGCCAGCACTGCATGCTGGAGTTAGACTGCAGGTCAGGGAGATCCAGGTGTGAAAGATCCTTAGCACCTTACAGGGTATATATATATATATATATATTGAAAATCCCTACAATTGTAAAGATGTTAATGGGCACCAGACATCTTCACCAGGGCAATAATTTAACAGCCCCATAACAGATCCTGCTTAATTTTTGCATCAAGGTACTGAAAAATGTCCACAGGGGCATCAATTTTATGGGGGTGGTTTTTCCTCTTCTACTTTGAAGTCATTTGAATCTAATGTTTTTGCTAACATTCGGGGCAGTTGTAGTCTAGTGGTTAAGGTTTAGGGTTACTGATCATAAGGTTGCCACTGTTGAGCTAGACGTTTAACCCTGTATGCTCCAGGGGCGCTGTATCATGGCTGACCCTGCCCTCTGACCCCAGCTTCCTGACATTTTTGGAAAACCTTGTAAGGTGGTTAAGTTCTGGGTTCCCGGGTAAGTTCTGGGTTCCTGATCGAAAGGTCGTGGGTTCAAGGGGTCCTGTATCCTGCGCTCTGACCCCAAATTCCTAACATCTCTTGTCTTTTTATTAGGTTTTCTCCTAGCACACTTTTTATAATTTATCCAAGTTCTCATTATTACCAGAGCTTAGTCCCAACACATCAACTTGCCCTATGGTTTTAGAGTTGGAATTAGCCACACAGTACATCTGGGGCTCGGGACACAACCCCAGGGGGCTCCAATCCTGAGGGTAAGGTAGATTAGTACATGTCTGCCCACTCAGACTGTCAAAAAGTCCACTGATGCAGGGGTTGGGTAGAGTCCAAAGATCTCTAGTTGTGTGGTAAGACTGTTAAGACTAAGCAAGTAGAATATTGCAAGGTTAAATCCCAGCACAATTATCCTGGTACCCTGGCTTTGTACAGTTGTAAGTTATTTTTGGACAACACCGTTCCCCAGATAAATAAATGTAAGTGCATGACCTTAGCCCTGGAGTCGAGTGTGACAAGAGCAAAAAAATAAAAATACAGTGGCAGTACAATCACCAGGATTTTGCCTCTGTTTCCCTATAAGCACTAGACACTCAGTAAAATGCCAACCTGAGAGATTTGTGATAATAATATGTTCACAGCTTTATAGCTGAGACCTGTAGGTAATAATTTGTCTTCACAAGCTCGTGAGGTGAGTAACCCTGAGTCTGCTTGGCTTCGGCCTTTCTGAATAACCAACATCAGCGCTTTTACAAGGTCAGGAATTTTTTCATGTCAGCATGAAAAACGGCTCTACGTTTTACTATCAGCCTTTAAAGTGCATTAGATGAGTTGCATTAGTTATGCAGGTGAATCTGATAGAATTTGCGAGGGCTCAACATATTTTTATTCAATGATTTGTCTTATAATAGCCTATCCGTTTTACTTTCAAATTATTTGCTCAGTGAAAGTCCTGTCAAGAACCTCTGACAGGCACTTCAATTATTCAGGGGTGAATTGAAGCAGAAAAAAAACACTATCTATCCTCTGAAAGGCTGATGATTTTTTTTCTCTAGAGTACCCATGTGTTGCAGAGTAAAAGCGTTCTCCTGAAGGAGCCAGACCAGGCTGAGATCAATCCCAGTTCAGGACCTGGGGAATAGCAGTGTTTAATTTTAGAGCTCTGAGATTAGAGAAGAGATAATTCCAGTATCAAGCCCAACAAGATGCTCAAATTAAATCCATCTATTCGTCGCCGTTGGCGTCTCGGTGGAGCGAGGCCATGCCAACTTGCGCTGGGCGGCCAAGCAGCCCGGCTTAGCCAAACTCTGCCTTTCTTCTTCACTCGCTCTGGCTCTAAATTCAATAACATGGATGGAAACTGCATGACTCAACACAGCAAAGAAAGACAGGAGAACTCCTGCTCCTCACACTCACGCACAATATGGCGTGTTATTCATTTGGGAACAGACGGTGCAAGGCGTAGCTGGGGTTCGACCCAAACTCCGCATAAGTATCTTGGGATTTTGTTTCGAAATTTCCGTCCATGCTTTTCGTAACCCACACATCGCTTGGAACACGGCAAAGGTCAAAGGCCAAGCTGGGGCATTGTTTAGCATGGAGGATAAGATTTGGGAGCTCAGAATGTTCTTGGGTTTGCATACACTCTAAAAATATGTGGGTTAAATCTGGGTAAATATGGAAAAGCCAGTTCTGGGTCCCATATGGACTTCTCCAGTATGAGCTGTTTTAACCCAGTAAGGTCAGGTGAGGGTGTTCAGCTAGCATACCAGCTACGTGATTCACATCAGTGCGTTGGTATAAAAGTCAACGATGGGATGCTGTTGATTTTTAAAAAAGTGTGCGTCGGATACAAGTTGGTATCATGATGCATCTCTTTCTAAAAAAACGATGTACTTTTATGTATAATTGTTCGTAGATGCTTTATACTTTTATGATCTAGAAAAAAAGAACAATATTTTCCATGAGGTTTGACTTCTGGTTTTTGACTACATGAATACGACGTATCGCAACGCTACGGAGAGCGAGGCGTGTCCTGAGAGTCACATAAAATACATATTAGCATGGCAGAGGTAGAGCTGTAACTTCCTGCACACACAACAGGAAAAGAACTGGTTTTATTTTGTCCTTTTATTGAATTCTCTTCTGCACTACAAAGGTGTGTTTGTGAAAGGACCACGCATTAGAAGCCTGAAGGCACTTAAGTAAATTGATGATGTACCGTAATAAATTGTACAGCAACGAAATTTCTTTCCATTGGATTGTATTGTGATGGAAATCGGATCGTATCGGTGGACGCTTTATATGTATCTTTAATGCATCGTATTGTTGTATAATGGCGGATGGAGGGACGGACGGACGGACGGACAGATATAGTTTATTGGGGTTTGTGGTCTGGCTGCTTTGTCTTGAACCAGCATTAGAAAAGTCCAGAAAATGATTCTTGACACATCATTACTAACCAAATTGAAGTGATGTCATCCACCTAGCTGGCGCTAGTATTGCTAGTATATACGCTAGTATTGCTTTGGTCAATGGTAAAATATTTGCTAATAACCATATGTACTTTACTAAACACATCATCTTGTGCATTATTACTGCAAGATGTTACTGTACATCTGACTCACTAGAAGTGAGGTCTTCGAGCTCACAGTGGCTTGCGGCATGCAGGACTCCTCTTTCATGTCTTTATCGGTATTTACAAGCATCAATTATTCGTCATTCCCTTCATCCTGCATACGCACATTCACATGCTCTACAAACCACTATTCCCAGGGAAGATAAGCAAATTCTTATCATTTTATCATTTAAAAAATAATATATATAAAAAAAAAACCCAGCCTTCAGCTGCGCTCGTAACAACTGCCTCTGGATAAGTGCTTAAAAAGCCTCGTTCTCTGTTTGAAATCTGGTCGCTGGTGGCATCCTGTATTCGCTCTCATGTTTGCAGAAGAGCCCTTGAAGCTGTGTGTCTCCTCATCTGAGTACTGGATCAGCGGAGAACCCTCAGGGTTTCCCGGAGCACACCGGAGTGGCACACAAAAGCAAAGGGTTTGATAAATAAGATCATGCATTGCATATTAGCATAAGTGAAAAATCTTCTTTTAAATGTCAAGCGCAGATATATTTGTTCTCTCTTTATTTCTTTTTTTAGATTTAGAGCGTTCAAGCTAGCATAGATACGAGCTACTGGAAGTGTCTTATCCACAAAGAACTTCCCTAAACCAGTACACACAGTCATATAGAATCACATGCTCACTGGGCCTCGCTGGGAAAAGAACCCTTTAGGGACTATTCTAACAAGCCATTTGGAACTTCTCAGGAACTATCCTAATATCCCATTTGGAACTTAACAGGAACCTTTTAAGATCACATTTGGAATTTCCAAAAGACTTTGGGAACTTTCCTAAGATCCCATTTTTGAACTTCCCATGAAGACTTTAGGAAATTTCCTAAGATCCCATTTGAACCTTCCAAAGAACTCTTTAGGAACTATCCTTAAAACCCATTTGGAATCTCCAGGGAACTCAGTTAGATTAGTATAGTTATTAAAAAAATCGCTCTAGGGACGATTTTAAGAACTTCATAGGAATGAGCATTAAAAACTTAGGAACCATAAAAGGTTTTTGTAGAAACTATGAAAGATCTAAATGATTCTTTAGGAGAAAAACAAACAAACCTGTGTGTGGGGTTGCAATGGTGGTGTTGATGGTGACCGTGTCATTCAGAGGGCAATCAGGTGAGTGAACGCCATGGGCTTGTACTGACACTGTGTGTGTGTGTGTGTGTGTGTGTGTGTGTGTGTGTGTGTGTGTGTGTGTGTGTGTGTGTTTGTGTGTATGGCTTGACACAATGGTCACCCTCAGCAACCATGCTGATGTCCAAGGTAGAGAGATGAGTGTGTTTACTTACACCCTGAGGACAACACACTCTGACTCATACACACACACACACACACACACACACACACACACACACCTGCTGCAGAGTTACAGCTGGCATGGATCATTCTTCTTTTCTTTAGTGCTTATCTCTCTTTTTTTACAAGAAATGTCCATGGCATGTGTACATGTGTTTGAGAGTACACCACCCGAGTGTGTACATACATCGCTCATGGATCACCGAATGAGACACACACACACACCTTCCACACCGAGGCCACTTGTAAGTATCCAGGGGCCGTTGTGTGCTCACCGAGTGTTTAGCTCCACTGTCGTTCCCCATTAACTTTCCTCCAGCCTTTAGTCTGAATCCACTCTGCACAACACCCCTCATTAACCATATCAGGAGCAGACGCTCGGAATATCTGCAGGGACAGATGGGTGTGTAACAACCAGGTGAACTTCCCCGGCTGGTTAAATCCTGACTCCCATTACCTTTAAACTCAGCTTTCTGGGTGGCATTACCATCGGTATTATTATTATCCTGGGTCATTTGACTGTGCAGTAGTGATAGTGTTCATTTTAACATCCTGGGTTGCATTAAAGTTAATATTAGGGCAATTGTGGTTTACTGGTTAAGGCATTGGCCTTTGAAATCGGAAGGTCACAAGTTCAAATCCCACCACCACCAAGCTGCCACTGCTGGGCCCTTGAGCAAGGCCCTTAACCCTCGCCTGCTCATTTGTAAGTAGCTCTGGATAAGGGCGTCAGCCATATGCCATAAATGTAAATGTATTAACATCATAGGTGGCAGTAGTGTCCATAATAACATACTGGATGGCATTGGTGTTTTTCAACATCCTGGGTGGCGTTAGTGTTCACTTTATCATCCTGGGTGGCATTACTGTTTACATTTTCATCCTGGGTGGCATTACAGTTTACCTCATCATCCTGGGTGGCATTACAGTTCACTTTATCATCCTGGGTGGCATTACAGTTCACTTTATCATCCTGGTTGGCATTACTGTTCACTTTATCATCCTGGGTGGCATTACTGTTTACTTTATCATCCTGGTTGGCATTACCGTTCACGTTATCATCCCGGGTGGCATTACTGTTTACTTCATCATCCTGGTTGGCATTACCATTCACTTTATCATCCTGGGTGGCATTACTGTTCACTTTATCATCCTGGTTGGCATTACCATTCACTTTATCATCCTGGTTGGCATTACTGTTCACTTTATCATCCTGGGTGGCATTACTGTTCACTTTATCATCCTGGGTGGCATTACTGTTCACTGGGTGGCATTACTGTTCACTTTATCATCCCGGGTGGCATTACTGTTCACTGGGTGGCATTACTGTTCACTTTATCATCCTGGGTGGCATTACTGTTCACTTTATCATCCTGGGTGGCATTACTGTTTACTTTATCATCCTGGGTGGCATTACAGTTCACGTTATGATCCTGGGTGGTATTACTGTTTACTTTATCATCCTGGGTGGCATTACTGTTCACGTTATGATCCCGGGTGGCATTACTGTTCACGTTATCTTCCTGGGTGGCATTACTGTTATAATATCATAATATCATCATGTTAGTAAATTCCTATTTGGCATCACTGTTGGTAATAACTTCCTGCTTGGCATTACACTTGCTATTAACATCCTGGGTGGCATTAGTGTTGGTATTTAACATCCTAATTGGTATTACAGTTAGTAATAGATTTCGAGTGCAAGCATCTTGACCTCCGTTCCTGTTAAGTCAGCTTCCTGGTTGGTGTTGTTCATTTAGATGACTTTCATTGGTCTTGCTGTCAGTGTCGGTTTCAGGGTCGATATTCCTGTACGATTCGGCGTCATGCAGATGAGCCCAACGTTGTTTCTGGTGTAGTCACTTTTTATTGATTATACATTCTGATTAAGAATTTGCTCTTTGTGGTGACTTTGGAAGATCTTCATGGTCTTGTTCTCCTCTCCACCATTCTGGTTGTGTGTGTGTGTGTGTGTGTGTGTGTGTGTGTGTGTGTGTGTGTGTGTGTGTGTGTGTGTGCGGATAATTTGAAAGAATTTCCGAACCCATGTCTTCTCCTCAGTGTAAATATATAAGAACAACCATCTCGTGAACTCGTCTTCTTTCTTTTTTTTTCGCCCTGTTCAGCGTTTTTCGGTCTGTAGAAATAGAACGCTTCCCGTCTCGCTCTTCTCGTCGTATTTCTTATTTGCGCATCTCTTAGCAACAGAAAAACTAAATTTAACAAATGGCACGGTGTCTCATCTAAGCAGCCTGTACCAGGTGTAAAAGAAAATGTGTGTGTGTGTGTGTGTGTGTGTTCTGGGGTATTTATAGATGTAAAAGTATGTGTTGTGTGTAATTTAGATCGCAGCGATTTGAAGCCCGTAGGAAGACGAATCGCTGGCATGGGTTTAAATTGTGGCGTGCGTTCTCAGCTTTAGCGATGCCAGGACGTTATGGCCGAGGAGCGTGTTCATGATTCCTCTCTGGAGAGACTGACGAGTGACCTTTAAAGAGCTCCCATTCATTAAGATGGACAGCTCCGGTGCTGAACAAACGATAGACGTTCAGAACAAAAGCTTCACCTGTAGAAAGAAAGACTGTCGAATAAGCTGTGTGTGTGTGTGTGTGTGTGTGTGTGTGTGTGTGTGTGTGTGTGTGTGTGTGTAAGCCTTGTCCTGCAGTGAGTTGTAGTCTTCTGAGGCAGGCTGTCATTTCGATGTCATTGATTGAGGCCCTGAGGGACTTGATTTCCCAGCAGGCACCATCCTGGAGATAGGACTCATGTGACAGATCAGCCTGCAAGATTCAGAGAGACATGAGCTCACTATAAACACAGACTGGGGTGTGTGTGTGTGTGTGTGTGTGTGTGTGTGTGTGTGTGTGTGTTTCGTTAACACTCTCAACATTGCTTGAAACAGATGATGTCATTTCTCAGTTCTTTTTTTTCTTCAATCTTTTCGTCATCTTCGTTCTTCTCTCTCGTTCTTCTCTCATTTCTCTTTCTCTTCTTCTCTTTCTGCCACAGACATAGCGGTGAACGGAAAAGCGTGCGACTGCGACGCGGTCGCCGAGTGCACTGTGGGCGACGCCGTGCCGCTGGAAGTCAAGCTGACCAATCGCAGTAAGGGTGCGGTGGGGCCGTTCTCCCTCACGGTGGTGCCGTTCCAGGACTATCAAAATGGCGTGCAGAACTACGAGCTGCAGGAAGCTGTCACGTTCATCGGATCCAACTCCTTCTACATCGATTCGGTACACACACACACACATCACATGTACTGTGCAAACAAGATAATAGATAGAGCATGAAAAATGGCTTTTGACTAACACTGTGCTTTCAAAAGTATTCGGACACCCAATTGTTCCACCCATACGTTGTTCATGACCAATATGTTCCCACAAACTTGTACAGGAGGAACACAATTGTATAGGACGTTAGCATGAAAAAAAATTTCACGTGGCAGCGTGAAAACCGAGGCTTTCGTTAAGTTAATAAATGGCAGGCGGATATAACACAGGTCTTGTACAGTCCAGGGACGACAACATTTTCTGATGTTTCAGAGTGGATGAAAAACTTTTGGGAAACGATCGAAAATGAAAATGTGGGCACGGACCGTATTTTAGACCAAAACACTATTTTCAAATTGATCCAGACTTGTGTTGACTTAACCAAAGCCAGCTTCATGAAGATCTGCTTTCCATGGAAGATGTCCTGATGTAGAGCTTTAAACACCTTTGGGATGATGTGAACGATGAACTCCAGAACTTTTAACCTACATCAGTCCCTGACTAACAACATTGTAGCTGAATAAATCTCCATAAAAATCTCCAGAAATTCCTGTGGAACATCTTCCCAGAAGAGTGGAGCTTATTATAATAGTAAAATGAAGACTAAAGGTGAAATTGGGCATAAAAAAATATAGAATATTATATAAACAACATTTTAAACAACTTTTGAAAAAACCTTAACATAAGAATCTGATCCTGCCATATGAACCTTGGCCAAGAACTTGAAACCACTAAACTCTGGCTACTGCATCATCTGCTTATCATCATTAAACCTTTAATGACCCGAGCAGGTCCAGAGTTAGGAGAACATTAAATGACACTGCGCACCGACTCTCCGTCTGAGCTGGGACCCATGCGTAGACTCCAGCCAAACGCTCATCCGGTTCCAGATCAAAGCCTCTGATTATGGTCCGTTATCTCTGAGCACTGAGCCGGACCGGGCGTGTCTCATTAGAGATTGTATTCATGCAGCAGAATTAAATAAGCATGCGCGAGCCTTCTGGCTGGAGGATATGATATTTGGCAAATGGCCTTTACTGTGTGCTGTTAATGCCGTGATCAGGACCGTTATGTTTAATTAGAATAACAATTATTTTATTTATGCAGCACCTTTGAAGCGTTTACAAAACGCAGCTCGCAGCACGTGTGAGAAAACACGTACACGTACAAAAAAAAAAAAAAAAAACTGTTTTATCAAATAATCAGACATTTCGGTAAAGGGACTGATATACCTGATAGAGGCCACGCCTCCATCAATAAGAATGACAGGTACAGAGGCCACGCCTTCATCAATAAGAATGACAGGTACAGAGGCCACGCCTTCATCAATAAGAATGACCGGTACAGAGGCCACGCCTCCTTCACTGTAACTGACAGATACAGAGGCCACACCTCCTTCACTGTGACTGACGGGTACAGAGGCCATGCCTCCATCGATAGGACTGACAGGTACAGAGGCCACACCTCCTTCACTGTGACTGACAGGTACAGAGGCCACACCTTCTTCACTGAGACTGACAGATACAGAGGCCACACCTCCTTCACTGTGACTGACAGATGCAGAGGCCACACCTCCTTCACTAGCAGTCCTCATGTTTGTGTTCCTCTGTTCTCCTGTGCAGGTGAGTCCTGCAGGAAACTCGACCTGTGCTGGTGCGTTGCTGTTCCTTTACACCGGCGATTTCTACCTGAACATCAAGTTCCAGGACGACGGCACGAGCCGAGAGCTTCCTCCCACATGGTTCTGCTTACCCAGCGTCCACGTCCGAGCGCAAGAACCAATTGCTGCATGAACTTGGGTACTCTGTGGAACACAGGCATTTTGTTTGGACAGTGCATAGTTACTGTTGTTCTAAATCTGCTGTAAACTAGAATCATTTTCAGCATGAATTCATTTGCTCATGAATAAAGTTGCTTCGTAATGTAACAGCACATCATATTAACCCTGACCTGACTCCTGATCTTTACTGCATCATACTGTTCCAAAGCGAGATTCCTGAAGTTTCTGTGAGCAGACTTGAATCTGAGCATTTCTGAAGGTTCTACGTGGAGCCACTGGAGCATTACTAACTGAAGAAGACCTAAAGGGTATAAAGAACCCTACCAATGGAGCATTTTTAAATTTGTAAGCTTAAAGGTTCTATGAAGAACCCTAACCACTAAGGATTTCTAAATATAGAAGCTGTAAAAGGCACTGTGTTTGTTGTTGGTTCAAGCAGCTTATGTGGGGTTTTTAGCAAGGCCCCTAATTCTCTCAGCTCCAGGGGCACTGTATCCTGGTTGACCCTGCACTCAGACCCCAGTTCTCTAACATTCCCTGGGATATGTGAAAAAGGAATTTCACTGTGTTGTAGTGTATATGTTACTTTCTAAGCTTTTTCGATTGTTGAAGCCCCAAAGGTTCCATGCAGGACCACAACAACTGAGTGCTTCTAAATAAATGTTAAAAGTGTCTGGATCAATAAATCCTTAAGATTTTGTGTATAATCCTATGTCTGTGCATTCCTTAATCTAGAGCAGGTAGCATTCTGTACAGAACCCTACAATGAAGTGTCTGCAAATCTAGAACTGAAAATTGTTATTTAACCATTTCTAAATATATACAACCCAGAAGGTTTTACTGGAGTATAATAGAGTATAGTGGACTAAAACGGATTAGAGTGGAGTATAGTGGACTAAAACGGATTAGAGTGGAGTATAGTGGACAAAAACAGATAAGAGTGGAGTATAGTGGACTAAAACCGATTAGAGTGGAGTATAGTGGACTAAAACAGATTAGAGTGGAGTATAGTGGACTAAAACCGATTAGAGTGGAGTATAGTGGACTAAAACGGATTAGAGTGGAGTATAGTGGACTAAAACAGATTAGAGTGGAGTATAGTGGACTAAAACGGATTAGAGTGGAGTATAGTGGACTAAAACGGATTAGAGTGGAGTATAGTGGACAAAAACAGATAAGAGTGGAGTATAGTGGACTAAAACCGATTAGAGTGGAGTATAGTGGACTAAAACAGATTAGAGTGGAGTATAGTGGACTAAAACGGATTAGAGTGGAGTATAGTGGACTAAAACGGATTAGAGTGGAGTATAGTGGACTAAAACGGATTAGAGTGGAGTATAGTGGACTAAAACGGATTAGAGTGGAGTATAGTGGACTAAAACGGATTAGAGTGGAGTATAGTGGACTAAAACGGATTAGAGTGGAGTATAGTGGACTAAAACGGATTAGAGTGGAGTATAGTGGACTAAAACGGATGAGAGTGGGGTGTAGTGAAGTATAATTGAGTATAGTGAACAATAACAGATTAGAGGAGTAAAGTGAAGTGTAGTGGAGTATAATAAAGTATAATGTATAAAATAGTGAAGCATAGTATATCCATTAATGATCCAAAATGCAGCGGCAAGAACGTGTTCAAGCTGCTCAAGTTCTCCAACACCACCCCACTGCTCTGCCCCCCACTGGCTTCCAATAGCTGCACATTTCAGATTCAAAACATTGTTGTTTGCCTACAAGACAAAAAATGGACCAGCACCATCTTGCTTTTGGAGCCCTCATCACTCCTCACACTGCATTACGCTGTCTGAGATCCTCAGCACTGCTCAACTAGTACCACCTTCTCTCAGGGGAAAAGGTAGGTATATTCTAAAGCTCGTTTCTGTTCTGGTACTAAGATGGTGGAATGAACTTCCCCTAGATGTCTGGACAGCGAAGTCCTTGAAGCGATGGGTGAAGACCAACCTCTTCTCTTCTCCTCTCTTCTCATTGGAGAATAATGGAGTATACTGGAGTATAATAGAGTGTAATAAAGTATAATATAGTGGAGTATAATTGATTATTGTGGAGTACAATGTAGTATAGTGGAGAATAATAGAGTGTAGTGGAGTTTAGTGCAGTATATGGAGAATAATAAAGTCTAGTGAAGTGTAATATGGTTTAGAGCAGTATAGTGGAGAATAATGGAGTATATTGAAGTGTATTGAAGTGTAATAGAGTATAATATTTTATAACAAATTATTGTGGAGTACGATGTAGTATAGTGGATAGTAATGGAGTGTAGTGGAGTAGAGTATAGTGAAGTGTAATGGAGTTTAGTGCAGTATAGTGGAGAATAATGGAGTATAATGGTGTGGAATAGACTCTAAAATCGTGGAGTATAATAGCTTAATGTGGAGTACAGTGGATAATAAATGAGTGTAGTGAAGTAGAATATGGTGAAGTGTGATGAAGTTTAAAGCAGTATAGTGGAGAATAATGGAGTATACTGGAGTATATTGGAGTGTGATGGAGTATAATATACTGGCGTATAATAGATTATTATGGAGTACAGTGGAGTGTAATGGAGTGTAGCAGAGTGTAATGAAGTTTAGTGCAGTATAGTGGAGAATTATGGAGTATAATGGAGTGTAATTGAGTGTAGAAGAGTGTAACGGAGTTTAGTGCAGTATAGTAGAGTCTAGCAGAGTATAGTGCTCAGTGTGTAGTTGAATTGAATCTGTCACAGTTACAGTGTTACTTTGAATATGTGTGTAAATATAAAGCAGTATCGACTGTGATATTTCTTAAGATCTTTACTTGTTAAAGGTTATAAAATCGAAAGCCTCTTGCTGTTATCTTTTCGTCTTCGTCTCCCTGGTTTTTAATGACTTTGTTTTTCGGTTCGACTCTGTTCTTTATTTTCTCTGAGCTGCTTCATTATTACAAATCTCATATCCTGCATCTCACTTTACTCTCCGTTTGTAATATATTTGATCGATGGATGTCTCATGGATTATGAATAAAAAATCAAATGTTTGAGGAAAAGTCTCTGGTTTTCATGGAGTTCTTTTTAAAGTCAGCAGGAATGTTGGGTGAGGGAGAGAATAAAAATACATCTTCATGCCTACTCGTCATAACGTTGTACACCGGCATAAACTTCATCACATTATGACTCAGAGCTATTCATGTGGAAAAAACACCCGGTATTTGTTTCTAAAGGGTTTTATTCAAAGCACTACCAAATAGATAGTCGTGAGGGTCAGGGTCAAAAGAATATTTAGGAGTTTTCTTAAAATGCACAAACCTGTAGACTTCTACAGATTTATAAGATCAGTACAAATCACATGCGAGATGAGCTGATAAACTTGAGCATAACCTGTATGTAGACTGTATGATGATAGTTGGCATAGTGGGGAAAACAGTATTGGCATGATCTTTTAGTATAAAACATTATCGACACGCTCTATTAATATAGAATTTCATTGGCACGCTCTATTAATATAGAATTTTATTGGCTGGCTCTATTAATATACAATTTGATCGGCACAATTTATTAATATAGAATTCCATCGGCACACTTTATTATTATAGAATTTCATCGGCACGCTTTAATATAGAATTTCATTGGCTTGCTCTATTAATATAAAATTTCGTCGGCACGCTTTATTAATATAGAATTTCATTGGCTTGCTCTATTAATATACAATTTCGTCGGCACGCTTTATTAATATAGAATTTCATTGGTTTGCTCTATTATTTTAAATTTAATCGGCACGCTCTATTAAAATAGAATTTCATCGGTACGCTCTATTATTATAGAATTTCATCTGCACGCTGTATTATATAATTTAATCAGCACGCTTTATTAAAATAGAATTTCTCTGCTCGCTATATTAAAATAGAATTTCTCTGCACGCTCTATTAAAATAGAATTTCATCGGCGCACTTTATTAATATAAAATTTCATCGGCATGCTCTATTAATATACAATTTGATCGGCACAATTTATTAATATAGAATTTCATCCACGCTCTATAAATATAGATTTTCATTGGCACGCTCTATTGATATAGGATTCCATAAGCACACCAGAGGAGAACATTGAACCCAATGAAACCAGTTTGACATTACACAAGTGATGCAAACTGGCCAAGTGTCTACATCTTCTGAATAATCTTATACATTCTTATTCCTGGTCTGTGATTTTTTTACACCTCTATTCTCCACTGACTACCATGTGAACATACCAAGTGTTGTGACGCCATTAAAGTCAGAAGCGATGATCAACATAACTCCATTTTCCTGTTTCTAAATATGCTGAGGATTTCTCAACCGGCTGCCACTGTAGGTGTTTTCAGCTATGTGATGATCATTACAATACAGAAGAGTGTGTCATGTCAGATAAACAGGCCTATTTCAGGTTACTTAACAACTCGAAGCAGTTTGAGAGCAGAGTGGGATGATTTTGGCATGCAGCTTGGTGGAGGATAATCAAAGTAGATCATTCACACACTTACTCACACACAAACTGCTTATTGTTTAGTAACGAGCAAACAAGTGGAGGAGAAATGCATTCGACAAATACATGTTACAAAATGTTAAATTGTCTACTATAAAGTGCAGGAAAATGACTGTAACTACTGTTTTTTTAAACATTCCATCATACATTTATTTACATTTCCTATAGGCTTTATATTTATTTACTGTTAGGAATGCTGTAAAACCATCAGAACCCCACTTTACTAACTTTACTGATGCTGTTAGTAAATGTAGTAAAGTCGGGTACTGATGTTTTTAGTAAAGTAAAAAGTCAGGTACTGTTACTGTTAGTAAAGTCGGGTACTGATGCATTGATTTGTGTAAAGCTGCTTTGAGACAATGTCTGTTGTGAAAAGCGCTATACAAATAAACCTGACTTGACTTGATGGTGTTAGTAAAGTTAGTAAAGTCGGGTACTGATGGTGTTAGTAAAGTTAAAGTCGGGTACTGATGGTGTTAGTAAGGTTAGTAAAGTTAAATTCGGGTACTGATGGTGTTAGTAAGGTTAGTAAAGTTAAAGTCGGGTACTGATGTTCTTAGTAAAGTTAAAGTCGGGTACTGATGGTGTTAGTAAAGTTAAAGTCGGGTACTGATGGTGTTAGTAAGGTTAGTAAAGTTAAATTCGGGTACTGATGGTGGTAGTAAAGATAAAGTCGGGTACTGATGGTGTTAGTAAAGATAAAGTCGGGTACTGATGGTGGTAGTAAAGATAAAGTCGGGTACTGATGGTGTTAGTAAAGTTAAATTCGGGTACTGATGGTGTTAGTAAAGTTAAAGTCGGGTACTGATGGTGTTAGTAAAGTTAGTAAAGTCGGGTACTGATGGTGTTAGTAAAGTTAAAGTCGGGTACTGATGGTGTTAGTAAAGGTAGTAAAGTCAGGTACTGATGTTCGTAGTGAAGTTAAAGTCGGGTAATTTCACATTTACTGATCAAAAGGTTTATAGCTCTATAGGAGGAGACCTTCCACGTCTTCCAAACAAAGTAAAGCCTATCTTCATGGCTTAGTGCACAGAGGCATCATCATGCTGGAACAGGTTTGGGTCTACTAATTCAAGCAAAGGGAATATTCGATACTCCTGCATCCAAACACCATTAAAAAGACTCATCCAAAGTTCCCAATACTGTGCAATTGTGGCAATCAGCTGAACGTGTCTGGTGAACATGGTGAGAAATTCTCTGATTCCATGTTTTCATCCTGGATCACGTCTCTTGGAAATGTGTTGTGTATTCAGGACACAGCAGTTTCTTAGCAGGTTCTAACTAGAAGATTGTCAAGGTCAAATCCGATCCCTCGACCTTGTGAATAAGGAAATCTCAGAATGTGTGTGTGGATCAGAGCAAACATTAACACCCACTAATACACAGTGAAAGAGTTCATTTTCCCTCATCTTTCATTTCATTTCTTACACATTACGTACGACTCGCACCAGGATCAGGAAAATTCCCAGCAGCTGCACCTGATATAAATCGAGTGTGATTGTAATGATGGATATGATGTGAGGTGATGGTGAGGTGTTTGTACATGTGAAGTGATGTGGATGTGAGGTGATGGTGGAGGTGAGGTGATTGTGAGATGATTAAAGTCGGGTACAGATGGTGTTAGTAATAAAGTCGGCGGGTGCTGATGGTGTTAGTAAAGTTAAAGTCGGGTACTGATGGTGTTAGTAAAGTTAAAGTCGGGTACTGATGGTGTTAGTAAAGATAAAGTCGGGTACTGATGCTGTTAGTAAAGTTAAAGTCGGGTACTGATGGTGTTAGTAAAGTTAAAGTCGGGTACTGATGGTGTTAGTAAAGTTAAAGTCGGGTACTGATGCTGTTAGTAAAGATAAAGTCGGGTACTGATGGTGTTAGTAAAGTTAAAGTCGGGTACTGATGGTGTTAGTAAAGTTAAAGTCGGGTACTGATGGTGTTAGTAAAGTTAGTAAAGTCAGGTACTGATGGTGGGAGTGAGGAGGTCTGGGGTGCAGTCAACGTTCACATTCTTCCAAAAAGTGTTGGAGCTCCATAGAAGGAGATTTTCCACATCTTCAAAATTAAACAAAGCATATCTTCATGGAGCTGGAGTGTACAGGAGGTTTTTGTGTACAGGAGGTTTTGGAACTCCAAGTTCAAGTGAAAGGAAAATCTCATGCATCCAAATTCTTTTTTTGAGTCAGAAGCACATACGCCTGGAAAATATCAGCTGTCCCAATACTTTTGTTGTTAAATTGTAACATTTTTATTTTTGCTTATTCTGCTTCAGCACACTTGATTCATTTTAAAATCTATAAACAGGGCAGAAGCGGAGTGTTAAATTGGGTGTGTTGGAAAAGCAAACTGCACGCCGAAGTCTTTATTAATCATATTGAGTTTTTCATTATCTCATATAGACTTGGTCGTGTGCACACCGTCCCTTGCTTCATTTACCAAATGATTTGGCAAACCCTTGTAGAAAAAATGGACAGACGTGCGTCACGTACGTAGCTGCACGGAGCGGATTCTCAACTTTTTGCGTCCGTGTTCTTTAACTCATAAAAGGAACAAGAAATCATCTTGTCAAATTGTAGTTTTTAATAGCAGAGATGTCACTTTTCAGAAGGGCTCGAATATTTGCCTATTTACCAGTAAAACAATCTTCTTTACTCTTCTATTCTATTCAAAATCTATTGAAGCTTTAAATCATAGAAGTGTACATCATTTATGGTCCTCGAATGATTGACAGCTTGATTTTTCAAAAGAAGTTTGAGCTTGAGAGCTTTTCTGAAACACAAACACTAGAAGCTTTTCCACTGAACATTTGTCATCAAAGAAGACAGAAGAAACATCGTGGGAGTCTAAGCAGCTGAGGGTTAAGGGCCTCGCTCTGGGGTGCAGCCGTGGAAGCTTGGTGCTGCTGGGATTTGAACTCACGACCATCTGATCAGAAGTTTAACATCTCAACCGAAGTTTACCCGTAACAGACGTAGACCAAGTGTGACCTGTTCATGAATGTTGTTTCCTCTCGGCCAATCAGAGAGAAGTGTATTTCTTTTAGAAATACAATACACTTCGCTTAGGAATAGTGTGTCTATTTACATGTTTGTTTCTTTATTCAGGTTTTGCTGCATCATGGAATTAGCAGGTACATTATATGAGCTACTTTGGTAGACAAACAGAATATGGTGTCACCAAGCTGCAACACTCGGGGCCCTTGAACAAGGCCCTTAACACTTTCTCCTCCTGGGGTGTTATAACAAGGCTGAACCTGCACTCTGACCCCAGCTTCCTACATTGATGGGAAAGGATCTATCTATCTATCTATCTATCTATCTATCTATCTATCTATCTATCTATCTATCTATCTATCTATCTATCTATCTATCTATCTATCTATCAGGGTTATAACAGTGCACAAAATTCATGCTTTGTAGTTTATTAATAATATTCCTCTTTCTCCTCCTGGAGTGCTATAACAAGGCTGAACCTGCACTCTGACCCCAGCTTCCTACATTGATGGGAAAGGATCTATCTATCTATCTATCTATCTATCTATCTATCTATCTATCTATCTATCTATCTATCTATCTATCTATCAGGGTTATAACAGTGCACAAAATTCATGCTTTGTAGTTTATTAATAATATTCCTGATCAACATTTTTGAACAGTTTACATTTTTTTAAAAATTCAAATAAAAATACCTGCTTGGTTAAATGATATATAAGAGAATATTTTATAATATTTAAAAAAAAAAATGCAATACACTTTTTTATTATATTAATTCAATTGAGTAATACATTAAATTGATTCAATACAATTAAATAATTGGATAAAATGTAATTAAATAGTTTACATATGTTTGACCCATTATGGTAATACAGAGGTTTATGTAAGTGTGTGTTTTACATGTAATACTTTAGACTTTAACAAATGTCTTCATTCCTTCCATCCTTCATTCTTTTATTTACTCGATACGTGGAAGTGTCAGGATTTTAAGAGAAAGTTTTGAAGCTGGACATAAAATCCAAAAGAATCCAAATTTAAGATTACATTTGATTTATTCGTCACAAACAGTTAAATGAAGGATAGATCTTGCAGTGAAATGTAAAGTAAAAAAAAATGTAATCTTGAATCTCTAGCGCTAGCCACCTCCTGGTTAGCAGCTAACGCTAGCGCTATTATTTTTTAGCGTTTTCATGCATGTGCAAAACAAATATGTTGTTTAAGGTACGGAGCGACACTACACTACTCCATATCCTTCTGTTTTATACCCCTGGCGTTGTTTTCAATGTTTTCAAGGGTAAAACATTAGTTTTAAAATGCTCTAAATGTGCGAGGCGATTAAACAAACTTGCAGTCGCCTACTTTATACGTCCGTGAAGGAATTTAACGATCTTCCGCACTTAAAAAGGATTGCGTTCGGTACACGTGTGTATAGAACCGAAAGCCCTGTCCCCAAAAAAATCTGTACGAATGCGTGTTCCGCTGCTCCCCTACTGTCTGTCGGTCTGTCTCTCTGTCCGTCTGTCCGTCTGTCCATCTGTCTATCCGTCTGTCTAATTTTTGTGGAGATTGGTTGAGGCACGAGGGTGTTCAGTCACTGTTCACATTCATTCGTGTCATTCAGTAGGGTTGGAGCTCTATAGCAGAAGATCTTGCACATCTTCCAACTCATGAAAAGCAGATCTTCAAGGCGCTGGCTTTGTTCACAGGGACAGGTTACCATCTACCCAAACATCACTCCAGTTCCCCTGCAGTTCCACCTCTACGTAGCATTGTCCTTTTCAGCAGGATTGCATTGGAGCACTGGATCACATTGTTCAGGAATTGTTTAAGGAAACCATGGACAATTGGAAGATCCACCTCCACCTATAGAAAAATGTTCTCAAGCCTGTAAGCAGCACACTGGCACATTCCATTCATCTCCATGACAAAGTTTAGAGAGTGAAGCATGAGGGATACGGCTGATCAGCCACGTTTACGGTACGTAGAGAACGGAGCAGAAACAGCAGCGGTGTCGTTTAAACCGAGATGTTACGAGAGCGTGAGTGTGAAGGAGACACCGATGTATGAGAATTAATACCTGAGTAAATCTCTGCATGCACCTTGAATACTGATGGCGTATTAAGGCAGGAGGGATGACGCACCGGATCGAGTACTCATGCAGCTGATTACGGCTCCTGCTGGGTTTTTTGCCGAAGCTTCTCTTTTCTCGTTTTCACTCAGGCGAAGAAGAGAAGAGTTTATAAGAGCGAGTTCGGAATCGTTCGGCCTTTGCGCCGAGCTGCTCTACAAGGAGAAAGCCTCGGCAATGAAAGTAGCTACATTTTTACCAGAATCGGGTCACTAATAAAGGAAAATAAAATCCTGAATGTTAATTGGCTCCAGTTTCTCCGAGAAACTCTGAGAAACATTTTAGCAAAATGTGCAATATATATGAGTATCCTTTTTATCGATTCAGTATCCCCCATCTATCGCGATGGTTACATTCTAAAACGAAACGCCATAAATGAAAAAACTCAATAAACAAAAATGCTATTTTATGTATACAGTACTGTACCGTATTACCATTTTACTTCATTTTATAATGAATAATTATTATGTTATTTCAACATGAAACGCCATAAAAACAATTCCCTATATGTAAATTAAAAAAATTCTAAATTCAATTCAAAATTTTACTTCCTTTATTTATTTATTTTAGAATTGATTACAAAATAAGAGCTCTAACATAATAATAATAATAATAATAATAATAATAATACTAATAATAATACTAATAACTGTAAATTATCTTCAAACTTTAGAACTTTGGCAAGAAGTTACGACTCATCATGGACACCCCCTTCTTTCGTAGGCAAATGTAGCCAATGAAAATAAAGAAAGCAGTGAAGTGTATAGTTAACCCCGCCCCCTTTTTTGACATCATAGGAAACTTCAACCAATAAACAAGCAGAGAAACTATGCATAGGCTATGCTACAGTACTGTACTGTAATACACTACTCACTATAAATTATATTTCTACACAATTTACACAAAATTTATCTCGCTATATTCTTGCAAATGTTTTGTGTGTGTGTGTGTTTGAAGAGTGTTGGAGGATTTGTGGCTTAAACAATAAAAAAAAACAACGTTTTTTGGATGCCGTGCGTTTAGCGCGAAATCCGTGTTTCGCGGTAGGTTTTGGTACGTAACACGGGGGACGATGGACAGGGGACGACTGTATACTCGGCTGTGTATAGATAATTATAAATCTTAAAATATCTTGAAACCTTTATCCAACCAGCACCTTTATCACGATTTTTAATTCATCTAATCAAAAAATGTAATGGTTAGCACGTAATTTTTTCTTCAGATGTCGCTAATTTCCCAAAATTTCTAGGCAAGTGTAACACTGCGAATAAAATCCACACCGAGTGACTGGACTGCGTGCTGTAATCTGGCTCTGTGTCCAGAACCTGCCCTGTTTAATAAATACTGCCACCCGGTGCAGGGGAGAATATCCCCGACGCCTTAGTTTCATCCCACAATGCACTGCGACTGCTATTGTGAGAACGACTGAAGCTCATTTATCACACAGGACACAAATTCATTTCTTTTTGTCTGTTCGGAAATCTGGAACTGAAACGGATCGGCACATAATAACCCACGGTACTGAAGCGTAAAAGCATAAAAGGTGCAGAAGTATTTACTCCGTTGCTGTATTACTTCATCTATGAAATAAAGACGGGATCAAGTTCTGGAAAGACATCAATCAGGGTTTAGTTCTCAAAGAATAGAACTGTACCAGGTGCTTTCAAGACTCGTTTTGTTGGAATGTTTCCTGGTTTCTGTATTTTTTTGTCAGAATTTTGGTCTCTTTCTTGGTTTCCTGATATTTGGAAGATTGTTGCTGTGCCTCCTGCTTTCTAGATGTTTGGCAGATTCTTGGTCTGTTTACTGGTTTCTACATATTTTAGAGGCTGCTGTTCTGTCTCCTGCTTTCTTGACATTTTTGTGATTTTCAGGCTGTTTTCTGGTTTCTACATATTTTTGAGGTTGTTATTCTCTCTTTTGGTCTTGTGATGTTCAGGAGGTTGTTCTGTCTCCTGGTTTCTTGATGTTCAAGAGGTTATTATTCCGTCTTCTGGGTTGTAGATCTTTCGGAAGTTATTATCTGTCTCCTGTTTTCTTGATATTTTGGAGGTTGTTGATCTTTCTTCTGGTTTCTTGATGTTCAGGAAGTTGTTGGTCTGTCTCTTGGTTTTATGATGTTCAAGAAGTTGTTCTGTCTCCTGGTTTCATTATGTTCACGAGGTTGTTGGTCTGTCGCTTGTTTTCATGATGTTCATTAAGTTGTTTTGTCTCCTGGGTTCATGATGTTTAGGAGGTTATTATTCTGTCTCCTGTTTTCTAGATTTTTAGAAAGGTCACCTGTTTTCTCAATATTCTGGAGGTTGTTGATCTTTCTTCTAGTTTCTTGAAGTTTGGGAATTGTTTGTTCGTCTCCTGTTTTCTAGATATTCTGGAGGTTGTTGATCTTTCTTTTAGTTTCTTGAAGTTTGGGAATTGTTAGTCCGTCTTCTGTTTTCTAGATGTTAAGGAGATTGTTGGTTTCTCTCCTAGCTTTTAGATGTTTATGAGGTCATTGGTCTGTCTCTTGGTTTCTAGATTTCCAAAAGGGAAATATTTCTTGGTATTTTGATGTTTAGTAAGTTGTTAGTTTGTGCTCTGGTTTCTTGATGATTGAGAGTTTGTCGATATCTTGGCATTTCTCAGTGATTTGTCCCCTGGTCCTTACCATTTGAGAGGTTATTGATTTCTTGATTAGTAGCTACAGCGATTACAAGAGAGCAACACAAACCGGATGAAACACAGAGTGAAGGTGTTGAGGGTTAGCCTGGATTGTTGAAGGCTTCTCTGAAGGTGCTGGGATTAGAATTTTCGGGTTTGAGGTTACAAACACAGAATGTTAAACAGCAGCAAAGCTGGAATTGGAGGAAAAATCTAAATTCAGTGCTGTATGTGGAATTCAAAGCATGTTTTTATACTTATAGGACGTATAGGATATTATTTTTTGTTTTAGCGATAGAAAGTTACTCAGCTGAATTTTTTAATGCACCAGAATACATTGCCTCGGCTTTCTCTTTCTCTCTCTCTCTCTCTCTCTCTCTCTCTCTCTCTCTCTCTCTCTCTCTCTCGCACTCTCTCTCTGTGCTTTATACTTGTAGTCATGTACATCACAGGGCAGAGAAATTCTTTCTTCACACCAGTGATGCTAGGAAGCTGGGGTTTAGAGGCAGCTGGAGCACTGAAGGTTAATGGCCCTGCTCAGGGACCCCAAAAGTGGCAGCTTGCCCTTCCGATCAGTAACCCAGGGCCCTAAACACTGACCCACTAACTCCCCCTAGAGCAGAGAAGGTAACTACCAGTATGATGCAACAGTGAGCATCGTTTTCTCAGTGTGATGGATTTTCCTGCACACCTACTTTGTCAAAAAAAAGTACATAAGTACAGGAGGAATTTCCAACAAAATATGAAGTAGGAAAAAAAACTGTTATTTGAAGTATCAGAGTTAAGAAAGAAAAGAAAAATGAAAAACGAATTATTTAAAAATGGATTCAAATGGACGTTTTTCATCAAGTGATTGAATTTTTTTTCTCAATGCACCTCAACACAATGTCGCAGCTTTCTCTCTCTCTCTCTCTCTCTCTCTCTCTCTCTCTCTCTCTCTCTTTCTCTCTCTCTGTGCTTTATACTTGTAGTCATGTACATCACAGGGCAGAGAAATTCTTTCTTCACACCAGTGATGCTAGGAAGCTGGGGTTTAGAGGCAGCTGGAGCACTGAAGGTTAATGGCCCTGCTCAGGGACCCCAAAAGTGGCAGCTTGCCCTTCCGATCAGTAACCCAGGGCCCTAAACACTGACCCACTAACTCCCCCTAGAGCAGAGAAGGTAACTACCAGTATGATGCAACAGTGAGCATCGTTTTCTCAGTGTGATGGATTTTCCTGCACACCTACTTTGTCAAAAAAAAGTACATAAGTACAGGAGGAATTTCCAACAAAATATGAAGTAGGAAAAAAAACTGTTATTTGAAGTATCAGAGTTAAGAAAGAAAAGAAAAATGAAAAACGAATTATTTAAAAATGGATTCAAATGGACGTTTTTCATCGAGTGATTGAATTTTTTTTTCTCAATGCACCTCAACACAATGTCTCAGCTTTCTCTCTCTCTCTCTCTCTCTCTCTCTCTCTCTCTCTCTCTCTCTCTCTCTCTCTCTCTCTCCCTCTCTCTCTCTCTCTCTCTGTACAGATGACCAGCTGAGTCCATGCTTCACAGTTAATGGCATTTTCACTTTATAATTATTCGGGATTAGCCTGAGCTAATGAATATAAAGTTTTCACACCTGTTCAGTTAAAAGCCGTTTTAGCAGCGAAATCTTGTTCTCTTTTCACTGAAAGATGAAGAAAACCTCTTGTGTAGTATAAAAGTGTGTGTGGCCATTTTAAGGTTATTTTTGGTGTGTGTGTGTCTTTTTTACCTCATTTCAGCAAAAATAAGATTATCTTATTTCAGCCTGTTCGCTTTGATGTTTAAAGTCTGGACAAGATCTCGATGAGATTCATCACACAGTTTCTGTAAAACAGTCGGGATGAGAGGAAAAGCAGAACACGCATTTCTCCAGCCGTGAAGCTTCACATAGTCTTTGGAAAAATACATCAAAGCATGACATCACCATGCCGTGTTGTGTAACCTAATGTCTCTCTCCAGATCTGACGGTTTTGGACATTACAGTCTGTGAGCGTTTGATTCGGACTCGTGTGGTGGGAAAAGCACGAGAGAATCAAATCAAATACTGTTTGTTTTTTTATCTGTAATTTTATTCAATTTTCATCACATTTTTTCTTTATTTACTCACCAGCTAATTCTAAAACTTGTAAAGTTAGCATTTAGATTTCCTTCTTTATTCGAGTTTGTGCAGTTTGCTACGGATGTGGATTAGGAGCTCTGACTAGTGCGCTCTCTGACCGTCCAATCAAACGGCGTGAAAATGCAGACATTATAGGACGCCTTCTAGAAGGCCTCGGAGTGGAAATCTAATTGTTTAAAGCAACAACTTCAAGCAGTATGAACTGTTGGCTCCAAGCACCTGCAGTGTTAATTTTTGAAGGCCTCAGGGCAGATTTTGACACCAGCAACAAGTGACGTGAAGGCTGAAATCTGATTGGATAAAAACTCTAACGTAAACAGACACTCCTTGTAGCAGCACACCAGTGAGAAACGCATTTAAATAAAAAAGTCTATTGGGAATAATTGAATTGTAATAATAATTTAATACATATTCATGGGTAAAAATAGATTACAATATAAGTCAATATATTTTTTTACTGACCTAAACGCTTGCAGAATCACTGATCTACATTTACAACATAAATTCTAGTATTTGTTCCATGAAATTGTATTAATTTATTCGTTTCTCTCGGCTGCACTGCTTCCAGTACATGTTTGTGGATGTGAGATTTTTGTCCAATCAGATCTCAGCCTCTATGTGCTGCCATGTCAATCTAATCTGCCCAGATCCTTCACAATCAGTACTGCTGGCCTTTTTACCATCGTCTCCTTAGAAAATAACTCTGTTTCTTTAACCAATCAGATTTCAGATTCTCCTCACAGGGCAGCTTGCTGGCCCAGAATAGCGTCAATATTTTTCCGTCCTCTGATTGGTTGGTCAGAGGGAAACTGTTACAGCCAGGTTCGACTGGCAAAACACGTGTGTAGCTGCACAGGTTAATACATCAGAGTTAGACTTTTTTATGCCGATGGAGGAAGATACATTTATTTGGTCTCGGACATACTCAAAAATCCATTGTGAAGAAAAGCTAGACATCTTGAGGAGGTCGGTCAACCCTGAAGCTAGCTAGCGTGTCTCAGCCCAGGACAGGGTTTGTTCACCACTTCCAGTCCAGTGAATACGAGCAGTACGACTGGATTACAGCCTCTAGGGGGTGCTGCACATTATGAGTCTGCATCTCTGGTGGGTAGGTTGTATTTTATTTACATTTGAATGTTTTTGTCATGTTATTAGACAAATATTGACAGATGTTGTTGATGACACAGTTGTGGTTGTAGTGTAGAGGTTCATGTTAAGAGGGGATTTTTTAATAAAAAAAAAGTGGAACAAATGGAGATGTATTTATTTGTTTGGTTATATACAGTATTTGTCCAACCGCGTTTATTGCATAGAGACAAAAAAACATGTATGTGTCTCTCAAAAATCATAAAATATGGGAGCATGAAATTTTCAATTCACTTGAACTTGGATGACCTCCATGACCTTCATGACTCCAGACTGGACTACTGTAATGCATTATTAGGTGGATGTCCTGCATCATTAATAAACAAGCTACAGTTTGTCCAGAATGCAGCAACCAGAGTTCTCACAAGGTCGAGAAAATATGATCACATAACCCCAATTTTATCGTCTCTACACTGGATACCTGAACCGACTACAAACTTTTGCTACTTACCTACAAAACATCACCCATTATCACCCATGTATCTATCCAGTCTTCCGGTAGAGGCATGTATTTGGTACCTGGACCTTCAGTGAGGACTTACCTGACTTAATCCACCTCTTAAAACCACCACTATCACGTTGCAATTATAGAAACCATCAATACAATACAAAAACGCAATATAACAACATGTGGCATTACAAAGAGAGAGACATTTCATATGGAGGTGAAAACCATTATACTTAAGCAAGAAACCCAGTTAGGACTCCAAACCTCTACACTACAACCACAACTGTGCATCTACAACATCTGGAGCAGTTTAGAATCAATACTTGTCTAATAACATGACAAAAACATAAAAACATAACCTACTCACCAGAGATGCAGACTCATAAGGTCCTCAGAGGCTGTAATCCAATGGTACCGCTCGTATTCACTGGTCTGGAAATAGTAAACAAACCCTTTCCCGGGCTGAGACATGCTAGATAGCTTCAGGGTTGGCCGACCTCCTCACCATGTCTAGCTTTTCTTCACAATGGATTTTTAAATATGTCCGAGACCAAATCAATTTCTCTTTCTCCGTAGGCGTAAAAAAGTCGAACTCAGATGTATTAATTCAGACACATTCTTCTAGTTTAAGTGCAGATTAAAAACGTATGTTTTTAGCAAGTTCTACACATAACACACGCCACATCATAACCTTGTGCTCCAGAACATCTGATCACATGCACATTATCAACTTGTGCTGTTAATATCATGAACAGCAGCTACGCTCATTCCTCTCCACTGCTTCTCTTTCTCCACCCATCCCGAGGTTGCTTCAGATTCAGTCACGTCCCACCTTATGAAGATTGTGGACCTTCAAAGAAGTAGATACCAAAGACATACCAGTGCCATTTAGATCCCACTTTATGTAGAGTTTGGACATTGAAAATCTTTGAGTGTTTAAAGACTGTTGTATGGAGAAGCTGGTTTTGGGTTTATGATGATCTCAAATGTTGAGCTCTTTTCTGAGTTGCTCAGTAGCTCCTGGTTCCATAATCTCAACTGACTGGATAAGACTGTAAAAAAGAAACATCACTCATAATCACACACTCCAGTGCTCATGTTAGTTCTCACTCTCCAGTGTTCTGTATTGTTTAAAGACTATGATCACACTCTTGATGTCACCCAAATGAGGATGGGTTCCCCGTTTAAGTCTGGTTCCTCTCAAGGTTTCTTTCTCATAACATTTAAGGAAGTTTTTTCTTCACCACAGTCGCCACGGCTGCTCATCAGGGATAAAAAACACACATCGTTCACCTTAATTATTTAATTCTGTAAAGCTGCTTTAAAACAATGTTGATTGCGCTACAGAAATACATTTGATTTGACTTGAACTCGGAGACCCAAACCAGTTCCAGAATGATGATAATGAAGATCTGCTTTCCATGGGGTGGAAGATCTTCTGCTATCGAGCTTCAAACCCTACTGAATACCTCACTTACATCAGTACCTGACTTTACTAACACACTTGTGCCTGAATGAATCTCCACAAAAGAATCAAGTGGAACATCTTCCCAGAAGAATGGAGGTAATTGTAAAAATGAATGGAGACTAAATGTGGAATGGAGTATTTAAAAAATAGCACAAACTTACGCCCAAAGTTGGTAGTTGACCTGCAGTAGTTGTTGCTAATGCTAGCGACCTGCTAAATAACACAAGAATACATGGTGCTATAAAATGGACATGTTCCTTCATGGGAACAGGTTCTGATGACAAAACCTCCTTGTAGTAGAAGAAGTAGTAGTATTAGTAGTAGTAGTATTCACAACCTGCCCTGAGGTGTAAAAGCAAGGTCTTAGCAATGTTACCTCAATTCACGCTTTTATTTTTGTGATACAGGAGCTACAGGAGGCCTTCCTGAATAAACTATTGTCTCTGAAGAGCGAGAGCGTGAGAGTAAAAAATAACGAGAGGACGGCTGTACATGAAAGTTTGCTTTTATAGCCTGTAGCAACGGATTATTGTCTCTCAGTGAATTTCTTTAAAACTCTCTCTCTTTCTGCACACCAAGGTTTCATTCACACAGTGGAGATGTGCAGGTAGTGTGAAGTGTGAGTTATTTCAGAGAGTGCTAAGAGAGTTAGCACTTAGCAGGGGAGAGATAGGAGAAGCCAGATTAAAGGGACTGAATGAAAAATGAAATGGAGTGGATTTTTTTTCTCTCTCTCTCTTCTTCACAGCGAATATAGCCAGTTTGTCCTCCATCACCAGGAGCAGCAGTGATGGAACTGTATGAGTCTTATTTTTTAGAAAGTCTGTGGCACAGTGTGAAGAGTGTTTGTGCAGACATGGGTTGAGTTTTATACCGGAGCTGTGAGGGGGTTAGAATAAGAGAAGGTTATAAAATAGTGCTTTAGAAAACTTTATGTCCAAGTGGCCGAGTGTGTGTGTTAAAATGGAATCTTTCTTGGAGCTTAATAGGAGTAGAACGGGTAGAACGGGCTTTTGAGGATGGATTAGACTGTAGTTGGTGTCGGCAGTCTGCTGCACTGACTCGGGAGGGCAGTTTGCTTCTGATCGTCATCACTGTACCCCACAACATTGTATATCTGCTATAAATGGACATCTGGTGCAACCCAGATGAGGATGGGTTCCCTCTTGAGTCTGGTTCCTCTCAAGGTTTCTTTCTTATGCCATCTCGGGGAGTTTTTCCTTGCCACAGTTGCTCATCAGGGACAAACTTACTTACAAAGAACCTATTTACGTTTAATCACCACATTATCTGTGTAAAGCTGCTTTGAGACAATGTTCATTGTTAAAAGTGCTAAACAAATAAAAATGAATTTAATTGAATTTAATAATACTCCAACTGAATCCCTGTCCAATCAGAAGCAGATGAGTGTGTGTTAGTAAGACAGATGGGTGTGTCTTCAAGTGAAATAGAAGGGTGTGTCTAAGTTATTTGAATAAGTGGGGAAGATAGTCATGACTTAGTGAGACAGAAGGGCATGTCTTTAAGTGGACCAATGGGTGTGTTTTTGAGTGGACAAATGGGTGTGTCTTTGAGTGGACCAATAGGCATGTCTTTGAATGGAACAATTGGTGTGTCTTTGAGTGGACAAATGGGTGTGTCTTTGAGTGGACACATAGGCATGTCTTTGAATGGAACAATTGGTGTGTCTTTGAGTGGACACAGGCATGTCTTTGAATGGAACAATTGGTGTGTCTTTGAGTGAACAGATAGACGAATCTTTGAGTTGACCAATGGGTGTGTCTTTTAAGTAGACAGAAGGGCGTGTCTTAGAGTGGATAGATAGACATGTATTCGAGTGGACAGATAGGCGTGTCTTTGAGAGGATAGATGGGCGTGTCTTTGGGTGAATAGATGGACATGTCTTTGAGTGGATAGATAGGCATGTCTTTGAGTGGATAGATGGGCGTGTCTTTGAGTGGATAGATGGGCGTGCCTTTGTGTGGATAGATGGGCGTGTCTTTAAGTGGACAGATGGTCATGTCTTTGGATAGATGGACATGTCTTTGGATAGATGGACATGTCTTTGGATAGATGGACATGTCTTTGAGTGGACAGATAGGCGTGTTTATGAGTGGACAGATAGGCGTGTTTATGAGTGGATATATGGGCATGTCTGTGAGTGGACAGAAGGCCGTGTCTTTGAGTGAATAGATGGGCGTGTTTTTAAATGGATAGATGGACATGTCTTCGAGTGGACAGAAGGGCGTGTCTTTAAATGGACAGATGGACATGTCTTTAAGTGGACAGATAGGTGTGTCTTTGAGTGGATAGATGGACATGTCTTTGAGTGGACAGAAGAGCATGTCTTTGAGTGGATAGATGGACATGTCTTTGAGTGGACAGAAGAGCATGTCTTTGAGTGGATAGATGGACATGTCTTTGAGTGGACAGAAGAGCATGTCTTTGAGTGGATAGATGGACATGTCTTTGAGTGGACAGAAGAGCATGTCTTTGAGTGGATAGATGGACATGTCTTTGAGTGGACAGATAGGCGTGTTTTTGAGTGGACAGATAGGCGTGTTTATGAGTGGACAGATAGGCATGTTTATGAGTGGACAGAGAGGCTTGTCTTTGAGTGGACAGATAGACATGTCTGTGAGTGGACAGATAGGCGTGTCTTTGAGTGGACAGATAGGCGTGTCTTTGAGTGGATATATGGGCATGTCTGTGAGTGGAAAGAAGGGCGTGTCTTTAAGTGGATAGATGGGCATCTCTTTGAGTGGACAGAAGTCTGTGTCTTTGAGTGAATAGATGGGCGTGTTTTTAAATGGATAGATGGACATGTCTTTGAGTGGACAGAAGGGTGTGTCTTTAAATGGACAGATGGACATGTCTTTAAGTGGATGGATAGGTGTGTATTTGAGTGGACAAATTGGATTGTTATTGAGTAAGATTGAGGGGTAATCTTTTGTGTACAGTTAGTTGTGTCCTTACGTGGTCCAATGGGTGTCTTTGATTAGGATAAAGGGGTTTCTTTTTGAGTGGTTAAATGGGTGTGTCTGAGTGGGCAGATGGGCGTGTCTTTGAGTGGCTCGATGGGGAATATGACTGAGTGGGCAGATGGGCATGTCTTTCAGTGGATCGATGGGAAATGTCTCAGAGTGGGCAGATGGGTGTGTCTTTAAATGGCTCGATGGGGAATGTCTCAGAGTGGGCAGATGGGTGTGTCTTTGAGTGGCTCAATGGGGAATGTCTCTGAGTGGGCGGATGGGCGTGTCTTTGAGTGGCTTGATTGGGAATGTCTCTGAGTGGGCAGATGGGTGTGTCTTTGAGTGGCTCAATGGGGAATGTTTTTGAGTGGGCAGATGGGCGTGTCTTTAAGTGGCTCGATGGGGAATGTCTCTGAGTGGGCAGATGGGCGTGTCTTTAAGTGGCTCGATGGGGAATGTCTCTGAGTGGGCAGAAGGTTTTGTCTGAACAGAATTTGTGTATATAAATATAATTAAACACACTGACACTGGGCCTTACATTTATATCCTCATCATTTAAGCTATTTTCCAATTTAAAAAAACATTTTTTTAAAATTGAAACATGATGATAAGAAGGCTCACTGATTTTTTTTCCTGCATCCAGACTTGTCAGATGTCAGGGATCAGAGGTTAGAGGTGAAACGATATCACAGAGCCGAATTAAAGTTCTAATATACTAATATAGAGCTTGAGGCAGAGGCCAGGCTCAAAGTCAACATGCATGGAGCTTTATTAGGCTTTATTATAGATATGACTGATGGTTGAAATTAGTGATGGGTCTGAAGAGGGCAACTTTCTCTCAACCAGATCATAAAAATCTCTGATTAAATAATAAATGTCCTAATTTCATTATTACATTATTACTACAGCAGTGGGGTTGAACTTGATGTGATAAAGTTTAAAGAAAAATCAAGTCCATGTCTGAAGTTTAATACCTTGTGTATCATAGACCCTTCTATAGGTCTGTCTTAATGAAATTTAGATGCAGATAAAATCGTGTAACGTGGAGTAGACACTTTATGGAGAACGGTATTGAGACCTCTATATGTTGTTCTTTCCAAATGTGTTACCACAAATATGGAGACACACAAATATAATGGACGTCATTGGATGCTTCACTTGAACTAGGAGACCCAAAACCTGTTCCAGCATGAAAGTGTCCTTGTGCACAAAGCCAGCTTTATGAAGATCTGCTTAACAAGGGTTGGAAAAAGTGAAAGATCTCCTGCTTTTGAGCTCCGCCCTGTTGAACACCCTTGTGGTTAAATGATTCTCTACAAAAATCTAGTGGAACAACTTCCCAGAAAAGCGGATGTTATTATTCAATCTTATGGTCAGGCTTTCACACAATGTAAGTGTATTTGGCAAGTGAAAGCTGGATCAATGGATAAGATGTTACACTTCTAACCAGAAGATTGTGGGTTTAAATCCCAGGAGCACCAAGCTACCACTTTTGGGCACTTAGGCATGGCCCATATTGCACCAGTGTATCACTGAGATAACTGTAAGTTGCTATGGATAATGGTGTCGGCCGTAAATGTATTCCTGTGGACATAAAGTCCATTTCAGTTTAGGAAGTACGGTATTGCAGGATGATTCATGGTTTTAAGGCTGTGTGTTTGATGCCTGTTGTTTACATGCATCTTCTTCCTGTTACTGTGACAGAAGTAGGGAATTAAAGTCTGAATGTTTTTCGTCAGAATATAATAAATCTAGTTGTTTGTTTGCAGTGCAGTAATTACAGCCGGGATTCTGTTGTTTCACTAATCCCACGTCGTTCCTCTGCTATTTATATACGGATTTACGCAGCGCTTTGTGAGCAACGAAACCCAGATCTCCACTGAGGTAGACTGACATTGAGAATAATTTAGTGACGGCCCGAATGTTTGTCCTTTTTCGTTCTTTGAATCTATTGCAGTCAAATCAGAACATTTCTTTGTTCTCCTACGTCAGGAAAACGGCATCTTTAATCAGAGAGATGATAGTGGTTAGCCTTTTAGCTTGGCTTTAGAAGTGGATTGAAGAGCCTTGTTGGAGACGGCCATGTCCATGCTGATGAAAAAGATATGAGAAAGTATCTTGTGATTTGTGCATGTTGGGAAATCTTTCAAGATAGGATTCAACAGAGCACAGAAAAAAGAGGATGTGTCCGAGTGAGACAGGTGAACATTACTTGGTCTTAGTAGTATGTTTTTCTAAAGTTTGGACACCTGAATGAACCTCTGGAGTCTTGAGTAACATGGGTATAATATATATACCCATGTTTTCGACCTACAATAAGTGGTCATCATGGTGGGTGCATCACCTCCTGCTTTAAATGCCCCTGTGATTCATCACCCTGACACACTGATCCCCTACATTGATACACCAGCCTGCACCTGTCCTAGTGATCTACCACACTAACCCCTTTATCTTGATACACCACCACTCTAATGATACAACACCCTGATACCCTGGAACCCTTTACCATTCTGATACACCAACACACTGATACACCACTATCCTGACACAATTCCACCCTGATCATCAACTACCCTGAATCACCACCACCACCACACTACCATACTGGTCCACTATCATGTTCCACCAGTACAGTAAACAACTATCAAGTTACTTTATTAACTCTGCTCCGATACCACCACTCTGATGCTCTACCCTGATCCACCACCACACTGATCCACCACTACTATACTGATTCACTACCCTAAACCGCCACCACAGTGATCCACTACTGTGATACTCCTCTCTGATATACCACCACCCCGACACACTACTCTGATCTACTACCCAATCCACCACCAACATTCTAATGCACCACCCTGATCCACAATCACAATGATCCACTACCCTGTTCCTCCACCACCACCACAATGAATTAATTATCATGTTCCTCCATCAAGATACACCACCACATTCTGATCCAGTACCATGTTGCTCCACTACCCAGACCCTGAAAAGCCTGCAGATGACTAATTTAATGACTAATGCTGTAATCACCTTTTGGACTGTGACACAGAAATCTACACCCACACACACTGTCCTCTGATACACAATTACCTGAATATATATATTTCCAAAAGTATTGGGACACCTGACCTTTCCTGCTATATGTGATTCTTTTCCAAACTGTTACCACAAAACTGGCGTTTTTAGATGCAGTATAATAACATTTTGCATTCACTTGAACTTGGAAACCCAAACCATGCTTTGGAGAGGAAGATCTTGCTGCTATAGAGCTCTTAACTCATCCTTACTGAACACCTTTGGGATGAATGTGAACGCTGAATGCACCCCAGGTTTTCTCTGATCAAATGATGACTCCCTAAAGTTATAAAAGGCTGAAATATTTTGTCATGCTTCTTGTAAAACTCACCAAAGATGTTCTTCACTGAACATCTAAAGATTGAAGATTTCTATTAACGATCCAGTTCATCCCAGAGCTGTTCAATAGGATTTAGGTGCAGTGAATGGGCAGGTCGTTCCATGATAGATATCACTCCACGCCAATGAGCCGCAGTCCAGACGGAATCGCATGGTGCATGGTAAAGTATAAAATGGGAGCCATGTTGGTTCAGGATTCCTTTCACTTCCCGGAAGCTTCCCTGCTCCAGAAACCCCCAAAACTATTAATCTTCTACCACTTTGTGTGACTGTGGGGGCGATCGAGTCTGATCACATCTTCTCTCCTGTTTTCTGTCTTACACAAGTTCTTCTGGTAGAGACAAAAATGGGCTACACAGAATTACTCATTCACTGTTCAATATATGTGTGTTTTTCCCCTTTTTACAGAGTGTGACAGAAGGAAACAAAAGGAACATGCATGTGTCTCAAAAAACATACAAGAGTAGATGTTTCCACACTCTTGACCGGTTTCTCTTAAGGTTTTTTTCCTTATTTCCTCTCAGGGAGTTTTTTCCTCACCACCATCACCACTTATTAGGGATAAAAACGTATAGTTTATAGTTCTGTAAAGCTGCTTTGAGACAATGTGCATTGTTAAAAGTGTTCTGAGCTTCATAAATAAACCAGTTGGAACTGATCTAATGTTGTTACCATCAATTTCAACAACATCCCCAGTTGTTTTCTTGCCTGGCAGTTGTTTTGTCTAGGAAAAAAAAAGCATCCATACAGGACCGAGATGTTTGTGTTTGCGTCGTTGCTCATCAAATCGGATCGTTTTCCTGCAAACTCTACTCATCTGTAAATCTCACTGCTTTGAGAATTTGGATCACTGCATAAATAAATTATAGGTATTAATACACACAAGGAGGTTCATCTGATTTGATTTGCCTCTCTTTCACACACATACACACACACACACACACACACACACACACACACACACACACACACACACACACACACACACACTCAAACTCATCTCTCGGAGGTGTATTTAAAATGACAACTTTGATTTATAGGGATGTGCGATGACTCCAATGACTGCCGAAATGTTTCTCCACGTCTTGAGTAAAGGACCTAATTTTCTCCCATGCCACAAACTTGAGGGATGATAAATGCGTTTCTACTTTTTCTACGCCAAATAAAAAAAAAAAAAAAAAACCTTCGTCATTATTTATTTAACTATTTTGCTCAAAAAGCAATTCCACGTTTCAAGCCTCGGCAGCGAAACCTTGCAAATGAACTCGCGAAAGGACGACGATTTCAGTCGGTAATTTCCATTAAATCCTCCTCGGCGCTCTCGCGTCGAGACGTATCCATCTGCATAATTTAATATCAGACATAGTTTTACGTCTCAGGATCAGGGTTTCATTCGTTTCCGCCGAAACAGAATAAACGGTCACGAAGAGATTCTCGGAATTAAGTATTCAGTAAAGCACGGTGGTGGTAGCATGATGTAATTGAGATGATTTTATATGGGCGTGAAACTGGGTGGAGCCAAATACAATGTAGTCCTAGAAGAAATCTGAGAGTCTGTATAGAGATTTGAGACAGGGCCACTTCCTGTCACAGTTTTACATTCAGTCAAAACCCAGACCTTAGACTGTATGTAAAACTGTGACAGGAAGTGAATACTAATGGATGTTCAAACATGGACCCTCTAATCTCACCTCTAAGCTTGGATGATTATCCCTCATCCCAAGTGTGCTCAAACATATCAGGATCCAGATATTCTACCAAATGCTTGGTTTTAGTCACTATATACTGGGATACCTGACTTTCCAGCCATATGTGGTTCTTCCCAAACCTCAGAGTTGGAGGTGTACAATAGTTTTTGGATGCAGTACAATGAAATTTTACTTTAAATTGATATAGGAGACCAAACGTGTTCCAGCATGACAATGCCTCAGTGCACAAATGGAACTCTGAACTACACCCATTATTCACATAAATCATTGTTTACGTTTCATACTAAAATCCATTCCAAAGCCAGAACCTTTAGTACTTTTGTAAAAGTAAAACTGCAAAAGGAGTCATAGATGCAACTCTGGGATTTCAATACTTTTCTTTAGGTACATGAAAAATGTAGATCTTTACTCCTGGACAAACCTAATCATGTAGATTGCAGGTTGTAACAGTTGGTTTGTGTTGAAGGGTTGGGCCATGATGATATTTCATACAACTTTCACTTTTTATCGAAAGAAAGTTCTTCTCAGTCACAGGTTCTAACTCACCAACAGATGGCAGCACGAGGCTGCACGCACAGTTCCAAGGAGCACCGACCTTCATAAGTCAGTGTGCCAAAAGACATCGTCCTGTGTACGTCGGGAGCAGTGCAACCGGTGCTATTCTTAACACGTGCTTTACCACGTCTGCTATTCGAACCACGTATGAACCCTGTCACTGAGCTTTCCCTATACGTGACTTTCTCACTGGAAATGACACAATCGTACCTCCGCTCCCACCCTACTCGCCAGAGTTGTTTTTTTTTTGTGGACTTTTCCCACTTCCCGAAGATGGAGATCCAGCTCAAAGGTTTCAACACCATTGCGGAAATCCAGCACGGATCGCAGAAGATGCTCGACACGGAATTGTTGTGCAAGGGGACTATTTTGAGGGTGATAGTGTGCAAACGTGGATAAACAAAGTACTTTCTTGCAAACAGAACGAGTCTTAAAACTTTTTGATACCACTGCAAGCCCAGGCATTTCCCACTGATGTAAGACTTTTTATCTATTTATAGTTACTTTGAAAGTTCTTTAGTCTAATACATAAAAAGCTGATTTCTTTATTTACCTGAGCAGTTTCTTCAGTATAAGAGAAGGTGGCAGGATTCCACAAATGTTTATGTTCCATGGTCAAGGATCCATCTCTCCTTGGATAGCCTTGTTAAGTGGGTGGGGAAGTGTTAGGAGTAAGAGGGAGTCGTAAGAATGTAATTACCACAGAGAAGGAGAGGAAGGGAGGAGTTTATAGTCTATTAGAAAGTGTATTAAATAGATAATGATCAGTATATGTGGGAGTAGATGGAGGGGTGTAGGTTTGGATGTGTAAAAGAGGTTTTGGTTTTCTTGGGGACTTGGGGGTTGTGTCTCTGAAGGTGGGGACAAACCAAATCGACACCAAAGAACCAGTTTTGAGCCATCTGTGGCGCCGCCTCCTCACATCGCCTGCATCAGGGCAAAAAAATATTGCACTCGAACACACCGGATGCGTGAGAATGTGGCATACCAGTAGGTGGCAGTAGTCTGTTTTCGGCACCCGAACAGTAAAACCGAGAAAACTAAAACTGTGGAAGTATAAAGCAAGCAGCGTTTACACCTGCAGATCATTAGTAACGGATTCGTGTAGTTTTATTTTTTTCAATCAACCTGCAGAGTTGCAAATGGCCCTGGTGTTGTCGGCTCTCAGTCTTCTTGTGGATGAAGAAGGAAAATAACCGACTTTCACTATTTATAAACTGATATGGAGAAATCGCACTTTCACTATTCGGTTTGTGTAAAGTTTCTCAGTAATGTCATACAGTGGCGGCTCCTACTGGGTTGTGGTAATTAGCTGGTTCTTTCAGGATTTGATTCCACAAAGCGCCAAAAAAATTAAGCACCAAGATGTGTACCTTCTCGTCCTCAGATGTGTATAATTGTTTGTCTCTCCAATGTAGAGCTCTGAAAACTCAACACCCAGAGAACCTCACCTGGATGACTGTGAATCGTCACCGACACAGGGGTTACAGAGTTAAAATTCTGATCCAAAGGTTGGGAGTTCAAACCTCAGCACAACCAATCTGCCACTGCTGGACCCCTTAAACAAGCCCCCCTACTCCCTTTATTACTCAAACGCTAAGATTGTAAATGAATAATGGCGTCTGGCAAAATAGCATAAATGTTTGAAAAAAGCACAATGAATTCATTGTCGAGGATCCCGTTAAACCGCGTTCCATTCCAGCCTGTAATCAGTAGCAAATCGAATTAAGGAAGTAACTCATCTGCCAAATGTGATTAAGATCCTGGAAAAGTGAACGAGCGATCGTCTAACGATCCAGAGAAGTTAGACCTGGTATGTGGAATCTTTGTGACTCACCGAGTCATTTGACGTCAAATAACGACCAGCTGCTCTATCAGGGTTAGACACGCTGTCGGAGAAGGACGAGCTTTTCTCTGGAGGACGTCGAACACCCCAGAGATCTTCACTGCAGCGTTTAGAAGAGGATAATTAGTGCGAGTAAAGCTGCATCAGGTGCACACCATTATTCATGTTACAGTCAGTGGAAGCGGATTGATGTTCGTGTTAAAAAACGAGCGAGCTAGCTAAGCAGAAACGGCTAAAGGTTAATGTGAGATATTTATACAACAGCTCTGTCAAGGTCTGGTTTCTTGTCAGAAGGTGTTGATTAATTTACTAGAACAGCAGCTCTGACAGTGGTGCGCCTGCAAAATATACAGGTTTTTATTAATTCCTTAATGCATTACCATCGCTATGGAAACGGCTCATCGACCTGCACGAAGGACGCGTCGTAAACGGATTTGAACCCGCATGATGTCATTGATATCGTCAGTAAGGATCAGCGTGGACGGTTTGTTTAGGTCTAACTGTTGCTTGCTAACATGACAAGCGAAAAAAAAATTTGGTTAGAATTTCTATCCATTCAGATTTCAGCCACCACATAACATATTATATGTAAATTGAGGGAAATTGAGTATGAGGAACCTGCTAGCTTTTTTGTATCTGGGACATCCAGCCAATCGTAGTGCAGGGGGCGGGATTTGTCATAAACGCGAAACGTCTGCCTGGATAAGAGTACGTGCCAAATACCATAAATGTAAAATATATATTTTACATTTATGATATTTGGCAGACGCCCTTATACAGAGCGACTTACAACTGAGCAGGGTTAAGGGCCTTGCTCAGGGGCCCAGCAGTGGCATCTCAGTGTTGGTGGGATTTTAACCTGTGACCTTTCGATCCAAAGTCCAATACCTCAACCACTGAGCTACCACCTCCCTCATATGTATATATGTAGTTAAACATTTGTTTACACCTGACCATAAAATTTGTATACACTTTTTTAACATCCCATTCTACATTTACTCTCCATTTACTGCTATACTCCACTCCATTGTTCTAGAAAGATGTTCCACTAGATTTCGCGGTGAGGTGAGGAGGTTTCTGGGGTAAGGTCAGCGTTCACATTCAACAGGGTTGGACCTCTATAGATTTTCAACCAATGGAAAGCAGATCTTCATGGAGCCGGTTTTGTGATGTCGTGCTGGAACAGGTTTGGATTTATTATCGTCATTTTTTCAAGCACCAATTAACACCAAAGCATCAGTCTTTTCCTGTTAATGGAGGCAAACTGCAACAATGAGTCACTGTGTGGAGCGCTGTACTGTTATCAGTGTGTAATATCCGTATCGACTTGAGGCACACTTATGTAATTAAACCCTCATTAATCATGAATTTGAGTTTTGATTCATTTATTTATTCATACACAATCGTTTATATATATTTAAAGATTCTGCCCTACAGAAAACAGAACCACTACGTCAATTCAAACATGATGATATGAGTCACCTAATTGTTTTTGTATTGAGAGACGAAAGAGTCTGTTCCTGAATCTGAAACAGCAGATGCACTCGATGGTACTGGAGGAATATGTGGATTGGTGGGTGCATTAGTGGTGGGTGAAGTATACAAAGCAGGAAGTTGAGTAAAAGTAGAGATACAGTAGGTAAAATGTGACTCCAGAAAAAGTGTCCCTTTAAACTTTCACTTGAGGGTCCAAAGTACTGATTTCTTATAATTATAATGTTCCTTTATGTGTAAAGACTCGAATGTGACTCTCAGCTCACTGACTAATTAATAGAATGATATAATAGAATGATATTTATTTAAATGATCACGAGCCCAAAACTTTCTTTTCAACAAAAAAAAAAAAAAAAGGCGACAAAATCAGGTCAAGGGTGATGTATCGAGTTTGAGTTTGGAGTTCCTTCATCGTTTATTTCTCTCTAAATGTTCTGTTGAACTGATGCTGAATTGTTTGTTGGTAAGCAGTAGATACACCAAGTGCCAATCAGAACGAGTTTATAACAGAGCGAGCGCTTGACCCTGATTGGTGACTCGCCACGTGTTTCACCAGTAACTTTTTTATCCTCGTTAATAAAAAGAAACAACTGAAAATGTAGTTGAGTAAAAAGTCAAATAATTGATTGTAAAATGTAGTGAAGTGAAAGTAAAAATCACCCCACATGGAAATACTTCAGTAAAGTACAGATACGTGAGTTTCTCCATGTAATCCATAAAGTACGTTTAAATCCTAATGAAGCCAGAAAAGCGTTGGACCAAGCAAACATTTCTATTTCTAATAAGTGTCCTTCAAAGGTTCTTCGAAGGTTCCTTGGATAATAAAGTGTTCCTACCTTTCTAGAAAGGGTTCTACTCTGAAAGTTCTCGTAGGTTCCTCAAAATGGACAAACCATAAAAATTTTTGAGTTCATTGGGCTTGGACACTTTTATAAAAAACAAACAAACACCTGAGCGTAATTCTTATGTACTTTCCATTCCACATTAGTCCTCGTTTGCTTTTAAAATAACACTGGAACTTCTCATAGATTTTGTGGAGATTTGTGCTCCTTTATTCAGCCACAAGGGTGTAAAGTCAGGTACTAATGTAGGTGAGAAGGTAAGAAGGTCTCAGGTAAAGTCACATTTATCCCAGTAGGGTTGGAGCTCTATAGCAGGAGATCTTTCACATCTTAAAAACCCATGGAAAGCAGATATTTTATCTATAATAAATGGACATTTGGGGCCATACAGATGCGGGTGGGTTTCCTCTTAAGTCTGGTTCTTCTCAAGGTTTCGTTCCTCATGCCATCTCGTGGAGTTTTTCCTCTCCACAGTCACCACCGGCGCTTCATCAGGGACAAACTTACACATATAAAGAACATCTTATTGATTCTTTATAACCACATTATCTGTGTAAAGCTGCTTTGAGACAATGTTCATTGTTAAAAGCGCAATACAAATGAATTGAATTGAATCTTCATGGCGCTGCTTTGTGAGGTCACAGGGATATTGTTATGCTGAAACAGGTTCAGGTCTCCTCATCAAGAGAAAATCTCATTCTACAGCATCCAAAGACGTTACAGGAGAGAAGAACCACGTATGGCTGAGATAGTGAGGTGTCTGTTAATTATATTTTATAATTAATTAATTATAAATTTATGTTTCATTATAATATATATATATATATATATATTACACAAATATTATCCACTATTATTCTTGTTTTTTTTTTATTAGAATATGAGCAGGATTCGACCTTCATTTGTGTGGGCTGCACTTTAAACTGCTTCTAATTGAACTAAAACTTATGAGCATTTCTCATGAAGGGAAAAAACAAAGCAGGAATCTTACAGATTTTACATTTCAGTAGGATTCTTTGTTGATATCTTAAAACAAGTCCTCTGTATATTCTCAATGGACTTTTTAATTTTCACCACAGAAATGAATCTCTAGGAATAATGGGAAGAGACAGTGGGGTGAGTCAGACAGGCAGAGAGACAGGCGGTGGGGTAAATCTGACAGTGAAAAAGAAAATGGGGTAAAACAGACAATGTGAGAGAGAGTGAGACAGACAGTGGGGTGAATCAGACAATGAGAAAGACAGACAGTGGGGTAAATCAGACAGTGAGAGAGAGAGAGAGACAGACCGTGTGGTAAATCAGACAGACAAAGAGAGACAGTGTGGTAATTCAGACAGACAGAGAGAGACAGTGTGGTAATTCAGACAGGCAGAGAGAGACAGTGTGGTAAATCAGACAGGCAGAGAGAGACAGTGGGGTAAATCAGACAGACAGAGAGAGACAGTGTGGTAAATCAGACAGACAGAGAGAGACAGTGGGGTAAATCAGACAGGCAGAGAGAGACAGTGGGGTAAATCAGACAGACAGAGAGAGACAGTGGGGTAAATCAGACAGGCAGAGAGAGACAGTGGGGTAAATCAGACAGACAGAGTGAGACAGTGGGGTAAATCAGACAGGCAGAGAGAGACAGTGGGGTAAATCAGACAGACAGAGAGAGACAGTGAGGTAAATCAGACAGACAGAGAGAGACAGTGGGGTAAATCAGACAGGCAGAGAGAGAGACAGTGGGGTAAATTAGACAGACAGAGAGAGACAGTGGGGTAAATCAGACAGGCAGAGAGAGACAGTGGGGTAAATCAGACAGACAGAGAGAGACAGTGGGGTAAATCAGACAGGCAGAGAGAGACTCCTAAAAGGTGTTGCTTGCTGAGGAAGAAGCAGCACCCACTTTATTCCAGTGGAACATCTACTGTGTTACAGAAGAAAGGAACATCAGAGGTTTCCACTGGAAATGTTTTTTTATGATTGTCTATATAATAAATATAAAATATATACAGAGTTGGAATTCGACTAAGAACAAAAAGAAGACAATAATAAGTAACTTCACCCTTTCATCCACCTTTAAACCTATTCCAGAGAGCTTCTGTGGCTTAACACACACACACACACACACACACACACACACACACACACACACACACACACACACCCTTCCATAACAGGTGAAATTAGGGTCTAACCCCTGACCTTCTCTGTTTTAATGCTTTTAACCAGTCATCTTGAGACATTTCCTCTAGATCAGAAACAGAGGACTTGAAACCATCTGCAGCTTCCTCTTTTCTGTTGAGGAACCTTCTGCACCTGAGCTCAGCTACAGCCAGAAGAGGATGATTTCATTCAAGCAGATCTAAAGTAGACGTGAGCCATCGCTTTTCTACAACTCCAACCTCCTGACCTTGTAAATGTGCTCCGAACGGCAAAACCTCAGCCTGAAATTACCTTTCATCGTTCTCCAATCTCTCTCTCTCTCCTGCTCTCTCTCTCTCTCTCTCTCTTTCTTTCTTTTTCTTTTTCACACTTCTAGAAATAGCATGTGTGTGGGCGAGTGCTGTGGAGGAACAGAGGAGGAACTGAAATGTGAGAAAATGAAGCTAAACATAACCACGGTTCAATTGCCGTGTATTCACGCTCCTTCTTCAGCAGCCGCATCTCCAGCTCAACCGCGCGTTCCACCAGCGTATGGTTCGTGCACACACACACACACACACACACACACACACACACACACACACACACACACACACAAACACACACGTTATTATAAACAAATTAAACTGACGGCTCAGAGGTTTTCAAGATTGTTGCTGGATTATTAAGCCATGGATTGGTTGATTTATTTTTGATCCAGGGTTTCACTAGAACATGAAAAGGAAATTAATCCTTTCTGGAAAATGAAAAGATCTATCAGAAACGTTCTCCCTCCAAAATAACCAATTAAAATACAAAGTTTGTCGACACCAAACCATAAGATTTCTATGTGCTTTTTTAATAAACATCAAATTCCACATTCAGTTCCAAATTCCCGTTGTAATGACCTTCACTCCTCTGGTGAGATGTTCCACTAGATTTTGTGGAGATTTGTGCTTGTTCAGCTCCATCCGTAAAGTCGATGTAGATGAAGTAGGACACCTGACTTTTCCATCCATATGTCCTTCTTCTCCAAACTGTAAACACAAATGTCAAGACACACGATTGTCCAGGACCTTTTTTTGGATCAGTAGCATGGAATTTTTCCTTCACTTCAAGACCTTGTTTCAGCATCCCAATTTTCCACAAAGAGAGCTCCATGAAGATATGCGTTCCATGGGTTGGAATATGTAGAAGATCTCCTTCTATAAAGCTCCAATGCTATTGGGAAACAATGTGAATGCTGACCACACCCCCAGGCCTCCTCACTTTCTGGAATACATCACTACCTGACTTTACTAACACCCTTGTGGATGAATGAATCTCCACAAAAACCAAGTGGAACATCTTCCCAGAAGAGTGGAGGGTCATTCTAAGAGCAAATGTAGAATGGGATGTCCAAAAAGAAGCACCATGCAATAATTCCTGATGGAGTTTTTATCTTTTTATGTTTTTTTCCAGCATTATAAACACTCTAGAGATCTTCCAGACTCGACACGTTGACGCTATCTTTAAATCGACAAGTGAAATGAATGAGACATTTGGAAGCCTGATCGGCCTGGTGGTATTTTCTCAACTCGCGTTCCAATCACGAGTGGAAATACCACACTTATTAATAGTCAGCTAATATTTAGACGCTGTAGCTAGCAAACACGTACGTCCTCCAGATTCTGATTTCTTCTCGCACATTTTTCATTCCGCTGTGACGTGTGTAGAGAAAAACACGCCCATGAAAGCAGAAGAACCCAGGCGTATTGTGGAAGGACGGTTCTAAAGGGAGGTTTTTAGAAGTTACGGGTTACGAGTTTCTACAGAGAGATGAAAATGTGGTGGAATTAAGTGCATGTCATGAGGTTATGAAAGTGATCAGCAATCAGCTGGTGTGATGGAGAAGGTTCATCAGTGGGAGCAGAGTTTTCACTTGGGAGTAGATTATGAAATGGTTTATTAATATATAATGGGAGGTGGGAGCTCATTGTTTAAGGCAGTGGTCCCCAATCTTTTTTGCGCCACGGATTAATGTGGGACAATATTTCCACGGACCGACCTAAAAACTTGTCTAATCTAATCTAATCTAATCTAATCTAATCTAATCTAATCTAACTTGACTAAATATAATAATAAATGTGAATCCACTGTGTTGTTGTTCGTTAATTTTGCTATCTTGGGGGTTTAAATTTAGCGGTAATGTATTATGTGTTAGCGGTCGGAGCCCCTTTAAGAAGGTAGCGGATGGAGGTAAGACATGTGACCGAAGCATCATGACATGCATCAAGAGTGAGTCATAGACAGACGTGAGAGAATCCAGTAATTTTCCATAATAAAACCATTAAGAATCAGATAATAAATAAAACGGAAATAATGTAAGTTATGTACCAATTGACCCACGGACCGGTGCCGGTCCGCAGCCCGGGGTTTGGGGACCACTGGCTCAAGGCTCTGGGTAACTGCTCAGAAGGTTGGCGGTTTAAGCCCCGGTATTGCCAAGCTGTCACTGTTGGGCCCTTAAGCAAGGCCCTTAACCCTATTTGCTCCAGGGGTGCTGTTTCATAGCTGTATCTTCTGGTATCACTTATATTTTTAGCAGGTAGAAACTGTCTCTCTTTTTTTTCTGGTTCTTTCAAACTATACTATAAACTATAAAAAAATTTAAAATAAAAATGTATCAACACCTTCTGATTAATTACAATCTAGAATCTAATTTCCAGGATTCTGTATACTATTAAAAGCAGACTTTAGTGTGAAAGGGGATATAAGCCTCAGTGGTCGGGGGAGTGGAGGATAAATGGTTAAAGCTCAGGGTTATTAATCAGGAGGTTGTGGGTTCAAGTACCGAACCACTAAGCTGCCACTATTGTGCTCCAGAACAAGTTTATGAACCTTCTCTGCTGAAGGTACTATGGCTGACCCACGGTGCCTGTGATCTCCAAACTGTACTGTATTGTCCACTATATGGACAAACATTTGAAGACCGATTTTGGTCTTATATATGTGACCCCTCCATACAGTATGATCCCAGATCGATGATGTTGAGATCGAAGCTGGATAAAATTATTACTTCCAGGACTCCTTGTTCTTCTTCAAACTGAAGATGTATGTTTAGTGGTCCTGGTGCTGCTGCAGAAGAAATTCAAAGCCGATCAGATGCGTATCTGATGGTACTGCACGATGGTTAAGTATCAACCTGGATTTTTCTGCATAGACACTATGAATCCGGACCACATCTTCAACTCCATCTTACAAAATCAAACAAAAATAGTTTGTTAAGATTTTAAAACCAAAGGGTGATCACACCAAATATTTATCATCTGGATTTTTCTGTTCACACACTTTCCCTTTTTTGCAGCAAAAAATATTCACGTTTTTTGCATCACTAATAAACTCAGTTTTACAGCATTTTCCTACTGCTGCCTAAAACCTTCGCACAGAACAGGATATAAAAAGTTATCAAGAAAATGCAGCCGAAATTAAATGCATGTGCAGAGATATTATGTAATTAAGTACAAATGAATTGCTGGAACCACATAAGCGATTCTTAAACACAATGCCACTATTCAGTGGCGTTAAATAAAGAAAAGAAAAAAAGCACATTTATGTGTTAAACCTTAAAAGCTCTGTCCAAAACAATCAGGGTGTAAAGACATCTGATATTCCTTATGAAATACTGGAACCTGGATCTCCACCTTCACGCCAAATAACACTTTTACAGGCTTAAAAAACGAGTCCAGTGAAGTGCACAATCTGGCAACCCTGCGAGCGGATCGTGTGTAGAAAGATAAATAAATAAATTGAAGTGACAGAAGGCGTGCTGAGGTGATCCTGGTGAAGAGAGAGAGAGAGAGAGAGAGAGAGAGAGAGAGAGAGAGAGAGAGAGAGAGAGTTCTGATCAGGAGCAACCTGTTGTTCTAGCTTCTCGTTCTCTTTAAGGTTTTTCTGCTGCACCAGTCGGACGTTTCACGTGCACCCAGTGTGGCGTGTAACCCCATCTCTCAGTGTCATCTCTTCAACCTCGTCCCCCCCCCCCNCCCCCCCCCCCCCCAACTCCATCACTCACTCCATCACTCCCTCATTCACTCTCTCCCTCCCCCCCATACTCAGTGTGGAAGACAGACCGCGCGCGGAGGAGAGACGACGCATGATGTCGGTTTGGTGATGTGGCCGCTTTCGGAGGCGCGCACGGGGGAACCGCGGTGGAATGGAGCAGAAGGAAGAGGAGAAAGTGGTACATGGAGGGACTGATCGCTAAACGGAGCTCTTTCTAAACCCTGGAGATCTTTTATAAAACATTTTTTGGTTTGTTTCTCTTGTTTTCCAGGCAGCAGACGGAATAAGCGCGCATCAGCCTCAGGTTTTTTTTGTGTCTCTTATCTGGATTTTTTTATTTTTGGTTTCTGCGCGTTTGGCTTGACGACGTGTTTTTTTATTTATTTATTTTATTTGTTAATAATAATTAATAATTATAATTCCGCTCTCGGAAATGAACAAGTCGAAAACTTTGAGGAAACATGCCTGAAGATGTTCGTTCCGTTTTCATGGCGCGCGTCCGCCGCGTCGGGTGTCACAACGCAGCGAGGGGAAACCCAGAGCGCGAGGACGCGCGTGACCATCGGTGACATGAGCGGCGGTCGGATCCGCGCGGCTGGTTGATGGCACTGCGCGCCGGCGCGACCTGCATCGGCCACGTCTTGCGCAGGGTGCCGCGTTTGCACGGCTCGCGTTCGCGGCGCTCCAGCAGCCTACTGTGCCTCTCCCTGAGCCACGACCGGGACGCGGGGACGCTCGAGTGCAAGCGCCCGTGCCCAAGCTTTCCCGACTGCGACTGTCACCGCTGCCCGTGCCGCCGCACCCGCCGCCGCCGCGCACACCCGGCGGATCCGCGGGGACATGAGCCCCACGCGGGCTGGCTCCGGGGCGCCATGAAGCGGCAGAACGTGCGGACCCTGTCCCTGATCGTCTGCACGTTCACCTACCTGCTGGTCGGCGCCGCCGTGTTCGATGCGCTCGAGTCGGACTTCGAGATGCGCGAGAAGGAGCAGCTGCAGGCCGAGGAGAAGCGGCTCCAGGGCAAGTACAACATCAGTGAGGACGATTACCGCAAACTCGAGACCATCATCATGGAGGCCGAGCCGCACCGGGCCGGTGTGCAGTGGAAATTCGCCGGATCTTTTTACTTCGCGATCACCGTCATCACCACCATCGGTGAGTCAGTGCGAGCTTCATGCTTCTTCTTCTTCTTCTTCTTCTTCTTCTTCTTCTTTTTTTTCTCCTTTTTTTGGAGTTTTCCTAACTTACAACCCCCCTGCGCGCGCGGTTACAGGTGCACTAACCTGTTCTCCTGATATTAAAACACCTGTAGTCCCTGTTTTATAGTAACTCACTCACCTCCTAGAATTGATTCTTCTGGAGATCAGGTCACACCAAGGCCTGTGTTTTATTATTATTTTTTTTGGACCAAAATGACAAACGAAACCTCGTCCATGTGCAACATGTCGCATGGAAATGTGTCTGGATGCGCAACGCTCACGAGGCAATGAGCAGCCCAGACATCAACAGCTAGAAATGTAGAATCATGCAGGAGTTAAAAAAAATATCTCACCTGTGGACAATTTGTACAACCTACAGGTGTTTGAGGTCTAAAGAAAACGGTAGCAAGATCTTTAAATCCAGGATGGATTCTACTGTAGAGACAGAAAATACATATGTTTAATGAGAAAGTAGGTGATCTGTAGGGATTTATTGAAGAAGGTTGTAATGGAATCAGATGATTACACACACACACACACACACACACACACACACACACACACACACACACACACACACACACACACACACACACTCCTCTCACTTCCTTCGTGCGCTTTCTTTAGAACTCGTTCATGAGCAAATGAAGATGGAAAGTGCGCGCGGCAGGTGGTCGTGATGATCATGATCAGCTCCAAGTCTCTCTCTCTCTCTCTCTCTCTCTCTCTCTCTCTCTTTCTCTCCCTCTCTCTCTCTTTCTCTCTCTCACTCTCTCTTATTCACGCTTTATTGTTTTTCCTTATTGAAAAAGAATCTAAATTAAATTCACGCGCATTTCACGAGAAAAATTCGTCCTATTTTCGGTGTCAAATCGATTCAGTTTGAAAAGGAAAGAAACAAACCTGTTGTCTCTCTTTTTTTGAAATAGTTGTATATTTTTTTATCCGCTTCGTGATTTGTACACTGCGTCTCTGCGCTGGTGCTGAACGGACAGCGACAACCGCGGGCACAAGCACGAGCAGGAGCTAAAGCAGGAAACGGGAGCGCGCACTTGGCAAAAAAACCCGCCTGCATCAACTGTAACCACTTTTTTTGTCGCGTGTGTGTCTGTGTGTGTGTGTGTGTGTGTGTGTGTGTGTGTGTGTGTGTGTGTGTGTGTGTGTGTGTGTGTGTGTGTGTAATTACCAAGCAAATGATAACCTGCTACGTCAAAGACAGATGTGAGACACCTTTTTGCAAAGAGACACATCTGACATGAATTCTAAGATTGCTGAGAAACATTTCAGAGTTTAAATAACACTCATTGTGTGTTCTGTTACATTTGCAATAAATGACAGAGGGATGGAGGAACAGGAGTCAGTCATATTATTCAAGTATATATATATATATAACCTTGACATAGATTTATCTTCGAGTGTTTTTACTTTTGGGCAATATGGTGATGCTTCTTATGAAGGCAATTCTAACCATTCTTTAGATTTATTCGACATGTGTTATAACTGTAGAGAATTATTTTTATGGGTTGGATTTGGGGACCTGGAAGGAGTTTATATAACACTCATTGGGTTTTCTGTTGCATTTGAAATAAATCAAATTTACAGGGTTCACTCATATTATTAAAACACTCATGGGTTCATTTTTGAGTGTTTAAGATTTGACAATATAATGCTCTTTATAAAAGCTATACTAAGCATCATTTAGAATTTCAGCTAGTGTGTGTGTGTGTGTGTGTGTGTGTGTGTGTGTGTGTGTGTGTGTGTGTGTTGCTTTCACATATAATTCTATTTTCATTTACAGTAGGAGAAAATGACTGACGCTGCTGTCTCAGAATTATTAGACGCAGGACCTCGGGTTTCTTTGCCACGTATCTAAAACCCTTCACACTCCACGCTTTTAGTATTTTTATTATAATTTCCTTTTATTCTAAAGATTATTTTCCATCGTGTCCGAGTCAGATTACAGACCCTGCATTATTCGATTAGGTTTCCAGGAGGAGGTGCGGTGTACAGATAAAACCCCTCTAGGGTTCTGAACAGCTCGGTACCTTGGTTTACTATTGAATGTGTATCTACAAGTGAGAAGTGTGTGTGTGTGTGTGTGTGTGTGTGTGTGTGTGTGTGAGCATGAGCTCACTTCTGAGAAGAGTAAAAGTTTGTAATTCTGTCTAAACTTAGTAAAGTGAGCTTTGACTGAATGTAGTGGCCGTGAGGCTTCCCTGCATGAAACAGTGCTCTTTTCCACTTGTGATAGATTGACAGTGCGCACACACACACACACACACACACACACACACACACACACACACACACACACACCTCATCGTGACTAGGATGATGAGTTTTTCTGTTTTAGACTTATTACGTCATGACTGCAGGACGTCTTCTTGCAAGCGTATCACTTTTATCTTTAACGTCGTGGTGTTTCCTGCTCGATCAATTAAAGATCACAACTACACAACTACACAACCACACAACTACACATTTATAAACTACAAAAAAATGTTTTAGTCCAAACGTCAACTCTGGACTTAAACAGCACAGTGGCACTTTAAGGACAATCACTAAATCACTTTATGGTAGATATTGGAAGTACAAATAATTTATTTATGTAAATACATATATTTTATATTTTTTATATTTGTTGTTTATTCACCTTGATCCTTAATTGTATTACTTTTTCATGCTTAAATGCTGGACAGACGTACCAAGAATTTCACTGCATGTCTGTATGTATGTGACAAATCAAATTAGATTTGATATCAACTGCCACAAATAACAATTTGATATGTATATAAATAAATAAAATATAATATTAAATAAATTCAAATTTTGTGGATAAATCTTACTTTGGTATTGAGGAGCTGCTGCTGGAAATACAAAAGATCTCTTCGTCTTTCCGCTTCATCCAAACCAGTATACTGTAATGATTTACGAGGTGGTACTTAAAGTTTCGAGAAAGTATTTTATTTATCCCAGTTCACTAGGATTTAGGTGCGGTGACTGGGCAGGTCGTTCCATGATAGATGTCACTTCAGACCATTGTTTGCTCTCTAAATAACACAGAGTTCGAACGATCATCAACGCTCATCGTCAATTATCAACGCTCATCGTCTTGTTGTACGGTGAAGTCGGCAGATGGAACTGCGTGGTTCATGGTGTATGGTGAAGTCATGTTGATTCAGAATTCCTTTCACTTTCCAGAACCTTGCCTGAACAACCCCAAGCCATTAAACTTCCACCACTGAGTGTGGGGGTGAGAACATCCATTCTCCTGTTCTTACACAAGTTCTTCTGGTAGAGACACAAACGTCCCATTTGGACTCCACAGAACTTTTATTTACTGTCCAGTTCATGGGTGTTTTTGTCTTTGAGTTTGCTGCATATCCACAATCATTATGGTGAAACACTAGAGGTGAACAGGGTCACTGTGGTTCTCAACCAAATCATCTTTCTTTTGCCACAGTCACGTTTTTATGGCCACCTTATAGTGACCCCATCCCCCACCCCCCACACAGAGCCCTCGTCTCACTCTTCTTTTCTTCCCTCCATCCCTCAGTGAAACAGAGAACAGGTGTGTGATCCAGACCACTCAGTTCCAGCACCTCATTCACAAACCACAACCCTTCTGCTATTTTTTATAGCAATAACAGAAGTTTGCTCATATTCTTACACTTCTGTAGTCACGAGTTTGAGCTCATGAAATATGGAACCCATAAAACCCCACTGTTTTTAAACCCATTAAAGACTTTATATTTCCACACGATAGTATTGGGACACCTGACGTTTCCACCCACATGTGTTTTTTTCCTTAGACTGGTACCCGAAAGGTGGAGGCTTTGGATGTGTGAATAAAGGCTCTTCTATTTAATTCTTTATTTCACCACACGACGCATAAACCATTCCGAGTTAAATGAGGTCAGAGACTCCCATCAGGCACTCTCATTCGCTTCTTCATCACGTTTCCCGTTCACTGCCCACCGTCCTCTTCTTATTTCTGTAGCGACGCTGCTGCTTTTATACTTATTTTCTTTAAGCCCATTTCCTCCACACTCTTCCCCAATCACACTTAAACATGATCTCTCTCAAGTTCCTGCACGGAATGAACAACTTCTGAGGACATCACGAGAAAGCGTCTGACAGCCGAAGCCGATTAGATCCTGGGTTCAGGGTTCTGGTCAGAATTGTTTACTTAAATCGCTTTTTTTTCCAAAATATTCATTTGGATCCAATTTTTACTATTCAAATAAACTGTACTAGAATGTAGCTACCGTATATGGCAAAAGTATTGGACACCTGACTTTTCCAGTCATATGGGGTTTCCACGAATCTCGAAGTTCTTCTCCAGACTAGAAGAACGTTGTACAGGACGTCTTTAAAGGCAGGAGCGTGAAATTTTCCCTTAACTTGAACTTGGAGACCCAAAAACCTGTTCAGTGTTCCTGTGCACAAAACCAGCTCCATGAAGATCTGCTTTAGAACTCCAACCCTATTGAACACGACGTGTGTGTGTGTGTGTGTTTGTTTGCCACATGCCACATTTGTCATTTTGTGCTGTGCTTGCAAAAGCTCTAAGATTGTTTGACATCACTGCACACACACACACACACACACACACACACACACACACACACACACACACACACACACACACACACA
>MU585527.1:1896086-1906923 GCA_024362625.1 Silurus asotus
CTCCATTTAGAGGTGATAATATCAGTGTGTGATGTGTGGAAGTGAGTAAAGTGTGAAGCAGGCCCATAAGAAAGAGATAAATAAAGCGGTGAAGTGGGCTGCAGTTCAGACGGAGCGGTGAAGCGGGGTGAGTGTCAGATGGACTGCTGAAGCAAGCCATGCTTCAGGTGATGTGTTGAATATGGCCATGTTTTAGACAGAGAGGTGAAGCGAACTGTGTGTTAGATGGTGTGGTGAAGGGGGCCTTGTTGCAGATGGAGTGATGAAGTGGGCCATATTTCAGATAGAGTGATAAAGGAGGAAATGTTGCAGTGGGAGTGATTACCCAGGAGGAGTCAGTTTTACAGACAGAGTGAGAAAGTGGGCCATGTTGCAGACAGAGTGAGGAAGCGGGCTGTGTTGCAGATGAAGTGGCAAAGCATGCTGTGTTGCAGGCAGAGAGATGAAGCAGACTGTGTTGCAGGCAGAGTAATGAAGCAGACTGTGTTGCAGGCAGAGAGGTGAAGCAGACTGTGTTGCAGACAGAGAGGTGAAGCAGACTGTGTTGCAGGCAGAGTGAGGAAGCGGGCTGTGTTGCAGATGAAGTGGCAAAGCATGCTGTGTTGCAGACAGAGAGATGAAGCAGACTGTGTTGCAGGCAGAGTAATGAAGCAGACTGTGTTGCAGGCAGAGAGATGAAGCAGACTGTGTTGCAGGCAGAGAGGTGAAGCAGACTGTGTTGCAGGCAGAGTGATGAAGCAGACTGTGTTGCAGGCAAAGAGGTGAAGCAGACTGTGTTGCAGGCAGAAAGATGAAGCAGACTGTGTTGCAGGCAGAGAGGTGAAGCAGACTGTGTTGCAGACAGAAGGATGAAGCAGACTGTGATGTATGCAAAATATTGAAGCAGGCCATGTTGCAGACGGCATGGTAAAGTGGGCCTTGTTGCAGACAGAATGATCTAGCAAGCCCTGTTACTGATGGAGTGTTCCAGGCATAGTGATGAAGCGGGCCTTCCGTCCGATGGTGTGGTGAAGTGGGCCTTGCTTTAGAAGGTGTGGTGAAGCGGGCCTCTCTTTAGAAGGTGTGGTGAAGTGGGACTTGTTCAGATGGTGTGGTGAAGCGGGCCTTGCTTTAGACGGTGTGGTAAAGCGGGCATTGCTTAATTGCTTCATTTTTTTCACTTTATATGGCTGACAGAAAAGCACACATTATCACTCCCTAAATATGCAAATGAGTCTGACATCATCACCGTAGACTCCAGTAACTTTTTAGCTATTTTCCTGTAAACTGAGTCAGCATTACTTAGTGGCTGAGTTCAGGAACACTGCGTGCTAACGATTCTGCATACACACTTACAGACATCTGAGTTAATAAACGTCTCTTTGTCACCCACTGCAAAAAAAAAAGGAATGAAACGTCTCAAATTCCAAAAACGGAGTGAAATAGAATCTGTTCGAATATTAGATTTAACTTGAATAAAGTCCGATCGTGCCTCGGCGGCCGAATGCGCGGCCCGCTGATGAACTGCGTTTTTTTTCTCTGCTTTCTATTTTTAGCTCTCGCCACACACAAAGGTGCTGAAGCGAATGCCAGCGCGAGCGATCAGCTCCCTGCAGAATAGCAATGCCGTCGTCGCCGTCGCATTCGCACAGAAACACCGCGCCGTAGATACTCATTAACATCCTGCCACTCAGCTCGAGCCGCTAAAAACCCACAGGGCCTTCCTGCGCAACATTAGCATAATAACCAAGAGCTTTGGATTTTACATTTTTTTGTCTCTTAGACGATAGAAATAAATGTTAAGGGGTGAAATCATTGCCTGGCTATGTCACCATCTGCATATTTGTGTGTGTGTGTGTGTGTTCACGAACGTCATGAATGCTAACAAAAAGCACACATGCTGCTATTGAGATGCATATGTGTGTAATAAAAGGGGTGAATACCGAGTGCACCTGAGTGCAGGTGTCATCCTCCGAACGCTATTCAGTGCAACAACAAAAAAAAGCCCCTTTGATGGTGTCTGTCGCGTGTAGCGCAAGACGCTAGCATGCTACGTTTCTCTTTCTCGTCCATTCACTTGGCCTTTTTGTCGATCTTTCTGTTTGCACACCAATGCGCCGCCTCTGTGTTTTCCCCCCGTGTCCCTTCGTATTCTTTTCAACCCGAGGTAATTGTAGCTCTCCTGAAAGCGGTGCACTCCGAGGCAGCGATAAACATGCCATCAGGGCTTTCGGGCCATTTCTATACTCGATTGTTCGATTGGCAACTAAATTCAATGTGCTCACTCGCTGTATGGGAAGGCATTCACTGGTTAAGACTTTGCCCTATAGAGCAGAAGGTCATGAGTTTGAATCCCAGCAACACCAAATCAAACTCCTGGGCCCTTGTGACCACCAAGTGGTGGCCAAAATCTAAAATATACTGTACAAACAAAAGTATCCGGATATCTTGTTCGGTTACCACAAAGTTGAAGGCACACAATTGTATCCGAAGACTTTGGATGAGGTAGCATTTCATTTCCGCTCCATGAAGATCTGCTTTCCATGGCTTGGAGTGTAAGATCTTCTGCTATAGAACTCCAGCCCTATTGGGATGAATGTAAAAGTTTGATGCCTTCTCACCTCACCTACACCTACTGTTTTTTCTAATACCCTTGTAGCTGAATGATTCTCCAGAAGTCTTCTGGAACATCTCAACAAAGGAGTGCAGGTTCAACGAAAAAAAAATGTAGAATGGGTAGTTCTGATTCAGATGGTCAGGTATCACTATTGGCCATGCAAAATGTTCAGTTTCTACTCTTAAATACGCTCTGTTTTAATATTCAAAATGTATTTAAAATGTCAGGCCCAGCGAGGCCCTGTTGCAACGCATTTTCCTCTACGGGTCCATTTTCTGCGCTGTCGGCTCGCATCAAGCTCAACTGCCGAAATAAGTTCCAGAAAAATCTCCTTCCAGGTCACAGAGTTCAGTCCTCTCAGGCTATTTTTACTCCCGGCTATCGAGGCAGGGCTCAGACTTCAGGCCCGGAGGCAAAAAAATTGCTGCTTTAGCGATAAGTTAGAGCTCGTAGAAGTGAGAGACTATGACATGTTGGCGTGATTATGTGAGAAATGATAGTTCTTGCTTTTTAGTCGGATTTGTGCTTTTATGGAAACTCGTAGCTGTAACTGGGGCTGAAAAGGTCATTGGTAGAAAAAAGAATCGCTGAATTTGTTGCTTGTTTTTACTTCAAATTGAATTGAATGCTTCATTTCTCGGAAGCGAGCACAGCTGTAGGTATCAGAGAAAAGGATAAGAAAAGGAAAAAGACATTCTGTGATGATAAACCCATGCGTTTATGTTTTCAGGACACCTGCTCCCAATTACAGCCTTCAGCGTCATTAGCATAAACACTCATTAGCCGTATATTTTGAGGCTTCTTTGCACACTATTGTGTAATTTCCATTTGTGTTTGTTTTGTTTTTTTTTATCTCCCAACATATTTACTCATTTGTTAAATTTACATTTTATTTCCTTGCTGTGTTTTATTTTGGATATTCAAGCATATTCGACATTAAGGAATAATTGCTGAAAGTATTTATCGCATTTATTTTTAAATGATAATAATAATAATAATAATAAAAATAACATTTTGTTGTAACTTTCACTTTGCTGCTACATTAAAAATCTCACGGACATAAATCAGTGCTGCTTCACTGGTCATTTCTTAATCCTGTTTTTGAACAGATCCAGTTAATAAGCCATGCTGATGTCATGACCATCTGTAATGGGATATAATATAATAACATATAGAACGATAACTTCAATATATATATAGATAGAACAGAAATGTAATTCCGGAGTAGAACGGGTGCTTTGAGGACGGATTGGACTGTAGTTGGTGTCGGCGGTCTGCTGCACTGACTCGGGAGTGCAGTTTGCTTCTGATCATCATCACTGCACCCCGCAACTTTGTATATATGCTTCAAATGGACATTTGATGCAACCCAGATGAGGATGGGTTCCCTCTTGAGTCTGGTTCCTCTCAAGGTTTCTTCCTTATGATATCTCAGGGAGTTTTTCCTTGCCACAGTTGCTCATCAGGGACAAACATACTTACAAAGAACGTATTTACATTTAATCACCACATTATCTGTGTAAAGCTGCTTTGAGACAATGTTCATTGTTAAAAGCGCTATACAAATAAAAATGAATTGAATTGAATTGAAATGAAATTTGACAGAAATGGAACACGGAAATGTAGCACCAGTAAGACAGAAATGTAAATACATTAAACAGTAACACAAAAATGTAGCACCAGTGAGGCAAAAATGTAACACAGAAATGTAAAGAAATGTAAAAACTAGTGACACAAAAATGTGTAAAGAAGTGTAACACAAAAATGTTACACATAAAATGTAAAACAGAAATGTTATAAAAAATGTAGCATGAGTAAAGCAGAAATGTAACACAGCAATGTAAAGTAATGTGACACCAGTTACACAGAAAGGCAGAGATTAAACACAGAAATGTAAAGACATTTAACAGTAACACAGAAATGTAGCACCAGTAAAGCAAAAATGTAAAGAAATGTAACACCAGTAACACAGAAATGACACAAAATGTAGCACAGTAAGGCAGAAATTTAACACACTAATGTAGAGAAATTTACCAGTAACACAGAAATGTAGCATAAGTAAAGCAGAAATGCAACACAATAATGTAAAGAAATGTAACACCAGTAACACAGAAATGTAAAGAAATGTGACACCAGTAACACAGAAATGTAACATAAAATGTAAAACAGAAATGTAATACAAAAATGTAGCACCAGTAAAGCAGAAATGCAACACAGATATGTAAAGAAATGTAACACCAGTAACACGGAAATGTAACACAGAAATGTAACACAAAAATGCAACACAGATATGTAAAGAAATGTAACACCAGTAACACAGAAATGTAACACAAAAATTTAACACAGAAATGTAAAGAGGTTTAACACTAGTAACACAGAAATGTAACACAAATGTAACACAGAAATGTGAAGAAGTGTAATACCAGGAACACAGAAATGTAACACAAAAGTGTAACACAAGTATAAAACAGAAATGTAACATAACATTTTTAACAGAAATGTAATACTAAAATGTAACACCAGTAACAGAAATATAAGTGTAACACTAGGAACACAGAAATGTAATACAAAAATGTAGCACCAGTAAGGCAAAGGTGTAACATGGAAATGTAAAGAAATGTAATATGGACATGTACCACAGAAATGTAAAATAGAAATATAAAGAAATGTATCACCAGTAACACAGAAATGTAACGTAGAAAATATAACAAGAAATGCGACAAAAAAAGAAAAATACAGAAATGTAATATAGAAATGTAAAGAAATGTAACACCAGTTTAACTGAATTGTAATACAGAAATGTAACACAGGAATGTAATATAGAAATATAACAAATATAAATAAGTGTAACACAAAAATTTAATATAGAATTGTAGTATATATTGTAAAGAAAAATTTGATAAAGGAATATAACACAAAAGTGTAAAGAAATGTAACATCGGTTAAATAAAGTTTTTAAGAGATGTAACACTAGTAACATGTTAATGTAAAATGAATATGTAAAATATATGAAAATAAAAAAAAGAAACAAAATGATGTAACACAAAAATTAAGAAAAAAATCAACAAAGTTATATAACATAGTAATGTAACACAAAACTGTAACACAATTAAAACAGAAATGTGACCCCAGTAACATGTAAATGTTTTAGAAATGCAGAACTGTAACACCAGTAACAAGTAAGAAATTTTACATATACAAAATAAGGGAGAAACAGCAGTGGATTTGGGAAGCAGTGTGTGTGTGTGTGTGTGTGTGTGTGTGTGTGTGTGTGTGTGTGTGTGTGTGTGTGTGTGTGTGTGTTTGTGTGTGTGTTAGGCAGGATTCAGCATAAGGATATTCATTGAGTTGGTAATGAGGTGAGCGCGCCACAGTGGGTCTGGGCCTGAGCAGACGGGAAGAGATTGTGTGTGTGTGTGTGTGTGTGTGTGTGCAGTGTGTGTGTGTGTGTGTGTGTGTGCTCTGAAGAGCAGAATCACACCTCTGGGAGCTGTATGCACTTTGTCAGAGTGAGAGCATAGATATCATCTGTGTCTCAACTGGAGTATGAAAGTGAAGTGCAAAACTGACAGTTTTCTACTTCCCTCCCATCTGTCTCACTTTCTTCTCCTATCTGTCTCACATGGTCTCAGTCTCTTTTCCCCATCTGTCTCACTCTCTTTCACTCCCCCTTCTACTGGTCTTCCTCTATCTCCCTCTTTTCTTCCATCTCTCACTTCCTTTTTTCTTTCTTCTCCAATCTGCCTCTCTCTCTCACTCTCTTCTCCTTTATTTCTCAGTCTCACACACTCTCGTAGCCTGTCTTTTACTCTCTTCTCCCATGCCCCACTCTCTCTCTCTTTCACTCTTATCTCCTGTTTTTCTCACTCCCTCTCACTCTCTTCTCCCATCCCCTTTCACTAACTCTCAATCTTTTCTCCTATCTATCTCACTTTCTTTCACTATTCTGCCCTGCGTTTCACTCTTTTCTCCCATGTCCCACTCCCTCTCTCACTCTCTTCTCCTATCTGTCTCACTCCCTCTCACTCTCTGCTCCCAGCTGTCCCACTATCTCTCAATCTTTTCTTATATCTTTCTCACTCTTACTCACTCTCATCTCCTGTGTTTCACTCTCTTCTCCCATGTCCCACTTTCTTCTCCTGTCTTTTTCACTCTCACTCACTCTCGTATCCTGTGTTTTACTCTCATTATTTTCTCATACCTCTCACTCCATTTCACCCTCTACTTTATACTCTCCTCCTATCTGTCTTCTTTTCTCTCATTCATTTCTTCTATCTGTCTCACTTTCTCTCACTCTGGTTTCATATATGTCTCTTAATTTCTTTCTTTCTCTGTCTGTCTCACCCTCTCACATTCGCTTTATATATGTCTCACCTTCTCTCTCTATCTCTATTACTCTCTTTCAACATTTGCCTCTGTTTCTCATGTTCTCTCACTCTCTTTTTCTATTAAAGTTATTGTTTCTTTCTATCTGTCTCACTCTTCTTTCTCTGCCCATCGGTCTTATTCACGCTGCTACGTGTCTGAGTCACATAGCAGCGTGACTCAGACACCACAGTGACACGTTCTTTATAAAACATGGTGGTAATGAGCAGGTTTGGGGTGAAGGCTACGAGGCTACGGAGAGAAACACTGAGCATAAGTCATGGTGATCATCATACGCCCTGAAATCACACTTTTATAGGTTTTTACTGGTTTTTACAGTGGCCTCCAAAAATAATGGCTTCTGTAAGTAGGAAAATTTGCCTTTATTGTTGAACTTTTTCATCCTTTGTAAGAAATTCTTCTTTAATAGAAAAAAACACCTCATTCCTCAATTCAGAATCTCTCCAGATCCTATAAATTCTGAAGTCCATGCTGGAAATCCACAGTGATCCGTAAAACATTTCCTGCTTGTTCTTGATGTTTAATGTCCCTTTTAAAAAATCCAGCCGTGTCCATGTATTAAAGCTTTCTTGCAAATACGACAAGAAAGTTTTTTTTTTTTGCACTTCAATATTTCTGTAATTTTTTTTATTTTGTTTACATTTTTTTCTCATTTTCACATGGGGTTTTCTTTTTTTTATATAATTGTAGAATATTTAAAATTATTTCTTTCTTTCTTTCTTTCTTTCTTTCTTTCTTTCTTTCTTTCTTTCTTTCTTTCTTTCTTTCTTTCTTTCTTATTTTTTCTATCATCCTGCCTGCCTTTATTTTACAGTCTTGCTTACTTTATCACTTCATTATTTTTCCTATCCTTTTCTTTCTTTCTTTCTTTCTTTCTTTCTTTCTTTTCTTTCTTTCTTTCTTTCTTTCTTTCTTTCTTTCTTTCTTTCTTTCTTTCTTTCTGTATCACTTAATTATTTTTTCCTATCCTTTTCTTTCTTTCCTTCCTTCTTTTTCTTTCTTTCTTTCTTTCTTTCTTTCTTTCTTTCTTTCTTTCTTTCTTTCTTTCTTTCTTTCCTTCTTTTTCTTTCTTTTTTTCTTCCTTTTTTTCTTTCTTTCTTTCTTTCTTTCTTTCTTTCTTTCTTTCTTTCTTTCTTTCTTTCTTTCTTTTTTATTTACTTGCTTAGCAACATATTTTACACAAATGAATATAACACTTTTGTTCCTGTTTTCATTTCCTTTTTTGTTTTTCTTTTGTTCTCCTTCTCTCTCTTTCTTCACTCGTCTCCTCGTATTGTTATTTAATAAAAGTTAACACATCAGTTGCAGCCTGATTGAGACGGATTCGACTCGTCACCTGTGAGTTGAGTGTGTGTGCTGCTGGATAATGGTGTTAATTAAAAGCTCTCAGTCTGAATGCAAGAGAAAAAGATGGACACACACACACACACACACCCCCACACCCACCCACACACACACACACACACACGCACACCCACGCACACACATGCACACACACACGCACACACCCACGCACACAAACACACGCACACACAAGCACACACACACACGCACGCACGCACGCACGCACACACACACACACACACACACACACACACACCCACACACACACACACACACACACACACACACACACACACACACACACACACACACTGTGCTAACCTTTGAAATGAGCTACATTAATTAGATAAACTAATTATGAGATTAATCTTGTGGCCAAAGGTCAGACTGTTACACTACAGAGCTGGAGAAAGAGGAAGAGGAGAAGGAGGAGATAAAAGAAGAGACAAAGAACAGGAGGAGGCAAGTGAGGAGAAGTGAGAGAGAAGGAGAAGATGGAGGAAAAGGAAAAAGAGAAAGAAGAGGAGGAAGAAAAGAAAGATCAGGAGAGAGGGGAGAAAAGAAGGAAGAGTAGGAGGAAGATGAGGAGAAAGAGAAAAGTGGGAGAAAACAACAGACTAAGAGACAGAAAGGGGAGAAGGAAGAAGAGAAAGAGGAGATGGAGGAATAAAAGGAGGAGAAAGAAAAGGTAAAGAGGGGAGAAAGACAAGGAGGTAAAGAAAAGGAGGAGGAGGAGAAGAATGAGGAGAAAGTAGAGGCTGAGGAAGAAAAAAGAGGAAGATAAAGGAGAAGAAATAAAAGAAGAGGAGGAGGAGAAGGAGAGGAGAAGGAAAAGAGAGAGGAGATCAAATGGGAGGGGAAGGGGAGAAAAAGGAGAAGGAAGAACATTAGGAAGAGAAGGATTAATAAGTGGGAAAGGAAGAGGAGGTGGAGGGAAAGGAAACAAGTATGGGGTGAAGGAGAAAGAAGAGGAGGAAGAGAAAAAACAGAAAGAATGAGAGAAAAAGGAATAGAAGGAGAAGAAAAAAGAGGAGAAGGATAAAGAAGAGGCAGAGAGGAAAAAAAGAAAGGTGAAGAAGGAGGAGAAAGTAAAGGCAGAATGGAAAAGTAAGAAGGAGGATGATGAAGAGTAGCTGTTGTAGCTCCTCTGTCTCATGTTATGGTGCATTCAATGTTCTGACAGACGTTTCTGCTCACCTCGTTTATAAAGAGTAGTTATTTGATTTGCCGTTTCTCTTCTTCTGTTCTTCTCTTCTGTCTTCTCTCATCAGCAGCCCGTCTGTAATCACAGAACTGTTCCTCACTGGATGTTTTCTCAGTAGAGATCATTCAAAAAGTGCTAATCCCAACATTTACACACAAATTACACGTTAGTGTGTTAGAGAAGTGAAGAAAAGAGTGCAGGCAGGGTGGAGTGGGTGGAGAAGAGTGATAGCAGGAGTGATTTGTGATAGAAGAGTATCTGTGAGAGTGAAAGGGAAAGTTTATAGGACTGTGGTGAGACCTGAGATGTTATATGGTTTAGAGACAGTGGTATTGAGTAAAGGACAGGAGGTGGAGCTGGAGGTAGCAGAGCTGAAGATGTTGAGATGTTCGTTAGGAGTGATGATGATGGACAGGATTAGAAATGAGTTTATTAGAGAGACAGTGCATGTTGGACGTTTTGGAGACAAGGTGAGGGAGGTGAGATTGAGATGGTTTGGACACGTGCAGAGGAGGAACATGGGGTATATCGGTAGGAGAATGCTGAGGACCACTCAGAACTTTATACACCAATCAGAACTTCACATACTAATTTTAAACTTTTTAAACAATCAGAACTTTACACTTATTCAGAATTTAACACATAACGTAAAACATTCCACATTTCCAAACATTTTTACTTCACACACTGTATTTTAAACTGCACTCTTTCTCAAAACTTTACATTTTATTCAGATCACCGATCAGCTTGAGTGTTACTATGGTAACCAGCTGTAATGCTGTAGCAGATGAAAACGTTCCTCCATTCCTCAGTGTGGCGCTGATACGTGACTGAAATCATTCAAATTATTCTGCACTGCATTTAATCATTCTTTATTTTTATTCTTTTTTCCCTGACTTTTTCTCTACTTCTCTTCATCCAGTCTTCCTAAAATTCACAAATTCTAATATTTAAAAATAAATACATAATTCTTTTCTTATCTTTTTCTTTTTATTATTTTAAATTTTATTTTATTTTCTTCTCTTCTCTTCTTAGTGACTCAGCTGATCTTCAAATCACTTTAAGATCTTTTGGCACTGTGTTTATGTGTGTGTATGTGTATATGTGTGTGTGTGTGTGTGTGTGTGTGTGTGTGTGTGTGTGTGTGTTAGAGAGAGAGATATTGTTGATGCTCATACATTGTGTAATGGTGAAGCTCAGCAGGTGCTGATGATGTAATTTTCTGCAGTAGGCCTTAATTGCCCCCCACTTCTTTGTCACACACACACACACACACACACACACACACACACACACACACACACACA
>MU585527.1:1909459-1922584 GCA_024362625.1 Silurus asotus
GTGTGTGTGTATGTGTGTGTGTGTGTGTGTGTGTGTGTGTGTGTGTGTGTGTGTGTGTGTGTGTAATGATTGAGTTGGCTTTAACGTGAATGCCACCATTGATATGTATGAGTTTCCCACTTACCAATGTAATCTCTGTGAGCAGGCCGACTTCAGCGCAGCTTACTGCTATACATACACATGCAGGAAGCGCCGTCTAAGCCGTTTGTGTGTGTGTGTGTGTGTGTGTGTGTGTGTGTGTGTGTGTGTGTGTGTGTGTCTGTCTGTCTGTCTGTCTGTCTGTCTGTCTGTGTATGTGTGTCTGTGTATGTTTGTGAGGCAGAGAGATAGGCTTGCTGCCCTTTTGTTTACACCCCAAACACATACACACACACACACACACACACACACACACACACACACACACTCTCAGCAAATTTCAACCAGCTTTAGACTTCAGACACAAAAGTTTTGCGCTGAAATTCACTTTACACAATTTTATGCTTAATGGAAATCCATCCATGGCGGTGTGTGTACAGAGTGTGTATGGTGTGTGTAAAGTGTGTGTACACTGTGTGTATGGTGTGTGCCGAGTGTGTGTACAGTGTGTGCACTCTGTGTGTATGGTGTGTGCAGAGTGTGTGCACAATGTGTGTATTTTGTGTGCAAAGTGTGTGTACACTTTGTGTATGGTGTGTGCAGAGTGTGTGTACAGTGTATGTATGGTGTATGTAAAGTGTGTGTACAGTGTGTGTAGAGTGTGTGCACACTGTGTGTATGGTGTGTGTACACTTTGTGTATGGTGTGTGCAGAGTGTGTGTACAGTGTATGTAAAGTGTGTGTACAGTGTGTGTACAGTGTGTGCACACTGTGTGTATGGTGTGTGTAGAGTGTGTGTAGAGTGTGTGTACAGTGTGTGTAGAGTGTGTGCACACTGTGTGTATGGTGTGTGTACACTGTGTGTATGGTGTGTGCAGAGTGTGTGTACAGTTTATGTATGGTGTATGTAAAGTGTGTGTACAGTGTGTGTAGAGTGTGTGCACACTGTGTGTATGGTGTGTGTACACTGTGTGTATGGTGTGTGCAGAGTGTGTGCACAGTGTATGTATGGTGTACGTAAAGTGTGTGTACAGTGTGTGTACAGTGTGTGTACAGTGTGTGTAGAGTGTGTGTAAAGTGTGTGCACACTGTGTATATGGTGTGTGTAGAGTGTGTGTAAACTGTGTGTATGGTGTGTGCAGAGTGTGTGTACAGTGTATGTATGGTGTATGTAAAGTGTGTGTACAGTGTGTGTAAAGTGTATGTGTGGTGTGTGTAAAGTGTATGTGTGGTGTGTGTAAGGTGTTTGTAGAGTGTGTGTACAGTGTGTGTACGGTGTGTAGAGTGTGTGTATGGTGTGTGTACAGTGTGTGTACAGTGTGTGTAGAGTTGTGTATGGGGTGTGTATACAGTGTATGCTGTGTGTAGAGTTGTGAATGGTGTGTGTAGAATGTGTGTAGAGTGTGCGTTGTGTGTATGGTGTGTGTAGAGTTGTGTATGGTTTATGTGTAGAGTGTGTGTATGGTGTGTGTACAGTGTGTGTTTGGTGTGTGTAGAGTTGTGTATGGTGTATGTGTAGAGTATGTGTATATGGTCTGTGTATGGTGTTTGTGTAGAGTGTGTGTACAGTGTGTGTATATGGTTTGTATAAAGTGTTTTTTTCCCCTTTATATATTAAAGTTTTTATTTAACTTTTATTTGTTTTTTTTCATTAATTAATTCATTTATTTAACTTTTCTTTTTCCTTTGTTTTTTCTTTTCCTTTTTTTTATTTTACTTATTGACTCTTTTGCTATTTACTTTTTCTTATTTTGTCTCTTTTCTTTCTTATGTATATTATATTTTGTTTAAGTTATAATTTTTTCTTTCTGTTTTTGTACTTATTTACTTAAAACCTATTTACTATTTACTTTTCCTTATTTTTTCCTATTTTATTCATTTTTCTTGGAGTTTGCTTTTCTTTCCTTTATTTTTTATTTTACATCTGTTACTGTGCAGAAGAACATTTTAGAAAGCAGACATGCATTCTGCTGGTTATTCCTCACTAAAATGTTGTTTTCTTTACATTTTTTATACCTGTGCAAAACAGTAAGGCCAAAAGTATTGGGACACCTGACTTTCCCACCACAAACTGTTACCAAAAAGTTGGAGACACGTAATTGTATAAGTTGCCTTCGGTTGCTGTAGCATGAAATTTTCCCTACACTTGAACTAGGAGACACAAACCTGTTACAGCATAATAATACACCTGTGCACAAAGCCATGAAGCCCTGCTGTTAGAAGATGTGGAAGATCTCCTTCTATAGAGCTCTAAACACATTTGGGATGAATGTGAAGGCTGACTGCACCCTAAGACTCCTCACCTTCTCTCCTACATCAGTACCTGACTTTACTAACAACCTTGTGACTGAATGGATCTCCACAAAATCTATTGAAACATCTTCCCAGAAATGTGGAGCTTATTATGAAAGCAAATGGGAACTAGATGTGGAATGAGATGTTCAAAAAAAAGCACATAGGAATCTTATGGTTAGGTGTCCACAAAAGTTTGGCTATATAATGTATCTATAATGAAATAAATAATTACCTTCATTGATTTGTATTTGTTGTCCATCATTATTTTAATTGTAAACTGTGTGTGTGTGTGTGTGTGTGTGTGTGTGTGTGTGTGTGTGTGTGTGTTGCTTGCTTGCCGTGAGCGAGAGCTGTAAATATCACTTGGTGTTAAAAATAAAATAAAACTGTAAAAACATGCAGCAGAATTGCAAGAGTTCGGTTTTAGGAGTTATTAGAGAGAAGTGAGAGATTAATACAACAACCAGCATTGAGTTTAAAGATGTTTATAAACCTGCTCATCTAAAACACCCGCAGACCTTCTGCACTCTCTATCAGTACATCAGTACCTCAATACATCAGCACCTCAATACCTCAGTACATCAGTACCTCAGTATGTTAGTACTTTAGTACATCAGTACCTCAGTACGTCAGAATATCAGTACATCAGTACATTAGTACGTCAGTATGTCAGTACATCAGTACATCAGTACATCAGTACCTCAGTACATCAGTACCTCAATACATCAGTACCTCAATACCTCAATACCTCAATACATCAGCACCTCAATACCTCAGTACATCAGAACCTCAGTATGTCAGTACTTTAGTACATCAGTACCTCAGTACGTCAGAATATCAGTACATCAGTACATTAGTACGTCAGTATGTCAGTACATCAGTACATCAGTACCTCAGTGCATCAGTACCTCAATACATCAGTACCTCAATACCTTAATACCTCAGTACATCAGTACCTTAGTCAGTCAGTACTTCAGTACATCAGTACTCAGTATATCAGTACATCAGTACATCAGTACCTCACTACATTAATATCTCAGTACATCAGTACCTCAGTACATCAGTACGTCAGTAACTTAGTACATCAGTACCTTAGTACATTAGTACATCAGTACCTCACTACATCAGTACGTCAGTACATAAGTACCTCAGTACATCAGTACCTTAGTATGTCAGTACATTTGTACCTCAGTACACCAGTACCTGAGTACATTAGTACCTCAGTACATCAGTACATAAGTACCTCAGTACACCACTACATCAGTACCTTAGTACATCAGTATGTCAGTACATTAGTACCTCAGTTCATCAGCACCTCAGTACCTCAGTACATTAGTACGTCAGTGCATTAGTTAAAACTGTAAAAACATGCAGCATACCTCAGCACATCAGTACCTTAGTACATCAGTACCTCAGTACATTAGTACCTCCTTACATCAGTACAATAGTATCTCAGTACACCAGTACCTAAGTACATTATTACATCAGTACCTCACTACATTAGTATCTCAGTACACCAGTACCTCAGTACATCAGTACCTCAGTATGTCAGTACTTTAGTACATCAGTACCTCAGTACGTCAGAATATCAGTACATCAGTACATTAGTACGTCAGTATGTCAGTACATCAGTACATCAGTACATCAGTACATCAGTACCTCAGTACATCAGTACCTCAATACATCAGTACCTCAATACCTCAATACCTCAATACATCAGCACCTCAATACCTCAGTACATCAGTACCTCAGTATGTCAGTACTTTAGTACATCAGTACCTCAGTACGTCAGAATATCAGTACATCAGTACATTAGTACGTCAGTATGTCAGTACATCAGTACATCAGTACATCAGTACCTCAGTACATCAGTACCTCAATACATCAGTACCTCAATACCTCAATACCTCAGTACATCAGTACCTTAGTCAGTCAGTACTTCAGTACATCAGTACTCAGTATATCAGTACATCAGTACATCAGTACATCAGTACATCAGTACATCAATACCTCAGTACATCAGTACCTCAGTCAGTCAGTACTTCAGTCCATCAGTACTCAGTATATCAGTACATTAGTACCTCAGTACTTCAGTACCTCAGTACATCAGTACCTCACTACATTAATATCTCAGTACATCAGTACCTCAGTACATCAGTACGTCAGTACCTTAGTACATCAGTACCTTAGTACATTAGTACATCAGTACCTCACTACATCAGTACGTCAGTACATAAGTACCTCAGTACATCAGTACCTTAGTATGTCAGTACATTTGTACCTCAGTACACCAGTACCTGAGTACATCAGTACCTCAGTACATCAGTACATAAGTACCTCAGTACACCACTACATCAGTACCTTAGTACATCAGTATGTCAGTACATTAGTACCTCAGTTCATCAGCACCTCAGTACATTAGTACGTCAGTGCATTAGTACCTCAGTACATCAGTACACCAGTACATCAGTACCTTAGTACATCAGTACGTCAGTACATTAGTACCTCAGTACATCAGTACATTAATACCTCAGCACATCAGTACCTTAGTACATCAGTAGCTCAGTACATTAGTGCATCAGTTCCTCGGTACATTAGTACATCAGTACCTTAGTACATTAGTACCTTATTACACCACTACATCAGTACCTTAGTACATCAGTACGTCAGTACATTAGTACCTCAGTTCATCAGCACCTCAGTACCTCAGTACATTAGTACGTCAGTGCATTAGTACCTCAGTACATCAGTACACCAGTACATCAGTACATCAGTACATTAGTACATCAGTACATTAGTACATTAGTACGTCAATACATTAATACCTCAGTACATCAGTACATTAATACCTCAGCACATCAGTACCTTAGTACATCAGTACCTCAGTACATTAGTACCTCATTATATCAGTACATTAGTATATCAGTACATCAGTACCTCAGTACATTAGTACCTCCTTACATCAGTACAATAGTATCTCAGTACACCAGTACCTAAGTACATTATTACATCAGTACCTCACTACATTAGTATCTCAGTACACCAGTACCTCAGTACATCAGTACCTCAGTACACCAGTACCTGAGTACATTAGGGAGAGAAAGAAAGAGTAGTGTGCACACAGACAGAAAGACAGAGATAGATAGATAGATAGATAGATAGATAGATAGATAGATAGATAGATAGATAGATAGATAGATAGATAGACAGACAGACAGACATACATTTGGAAACATGGCCCCTGTGTTATAGCCATTAATTTTGAATGTGCATCAGGTGAAAATCTCTGCTACTGATTCTGTAATAAATTCTAAACATATAAACTGTTATTCTCACTTACTCTTTTGGTCCCTGTGTGTGTATATACAGAATACTGTATATATAGTGATCATAATAACCAATAACACTCATTTTACACTGAAATATCCTCATGGTATTTGTTTCTATTGTGTGATTTGTTTTATATTTATATCATCAAATATATTATTTTTTTTATGATTGTAAACATTCCTGCAGCAGAGCAGGTTTTCAGCACTGTGCATGTGTGTGTTTGTGTGTGTGTGTGTGTGTGTGTGTGTGTGTGTGTATGTTCTCTCCAATCTCTCAGCAGTTGTATTTTTAATTGGTGTCTAAATTAAACTCTCAGGAAAGGTTTAAAGATGCTTTATAATTCTGCACAAAACATTATCAGGCAAAACAGCAGTACAGGAAATGATTATAAGAGGAAATAACACCTCATCAGGGCCATTTTTATAGTTAGATGAAATAAAAATTTTTTTTTTTGCAAACTAGAAATAATTTGATGGGGGAAAGTGGGAAAAGATTATGATGATGATTTCGATCGAGCATTAGTAGCATAGATAGATAGATAGATAGATAGATAGATAGATAGATAGATAGATAGATAGATAGATAGATAGATAGATACTTTATTGTCATTGCACAGGGTACAACACTATTAAGTTTCAGTCCTAATGGTGCATAAAAATAAAGTAAAAAAAAAAATAAAAAGAAAGTATTAAAAGTGTGAACATAAGTGATCCGCAAAAATATTAAGGTATTGCACATTCAAAGGCTTTTTAAAGATTATGGTTGGGAATACATAAATACAAGGTTGAAATCATATATATATATATGTGAGTGCAGTGGCGGGCTGTGCCTTCATCTACCTTTTAATACCACCACTATCACATCTCCATTATAGAACGCGTGGCATTACACAGAGAGAGACATTTCACATATGGAGGGTGAAAACCATTTTACTAAATTAAAAAACCCAGTTAAACCTCTAACCCAAACCTCTACACTACAACCACAACTGTGCACCTACAACATCCGGAGCGGTTCAGAATTAATATTTGTGTAATAACATGACAAAAACACTAAAACTTTAATAAAATACAACCTACCCACCAGAGATGCAGACTCAATGTGCAGCGCCCCTCAGAGGCTGTAATCCAGTGGTCCTGCTCGTATTCACTGGACTGGAAGTATAGAACAAACCCTTTCCCAGGCTGAGACACGCTAGCGAGCTTCAGGGTTGGATGACTTCCTCACCATGTCTAGCTTTTCTTCACAATGAATTTTTAAGTAAGACCAAATCAATTTCTCTTCCTCCATCGGCATAAAAAAGTCTAACTCTGATGGGTTAATGTGTGCAGCTACACACGTTTTTTACCAGTCGAACTCGGCTGTAACAGTTTTCCTATGACCAACCAATCAGAGGACGGAAAAATGCTGACGCTATACTGGGCCAGCGAGCTGCCCTGTGAGGAGAAATATGAAATCTGATTGGGTAAAGAAACAAAGCATTTTCGTAAGGAGACTAAGGTTAAAAGGTCAGCAGTACTGATTCTGAAGGCCCTGGGCAGATTAGATTGACATGGCAACACACAGAGGCTGAAATCTGATTGGACAAATAATCTAACATCCACATACATGTACTGGAAGCAGTGTGGCCAAAAGAAATGCTAGGAAATGATGAGAATAAACTGTTGGGAATAAATTAATACAATTTCACGGAACATATATTAGAATTTAAGTTGTAAATGTAGGTCAGTGGTTCTGAGCAGAGAAGCTTTGCTGACCCTGACCCATCGCCACTGCATGAGTGTGTGTAGTGCAAAAAGTTCCAAACATTAACTGATAGTGTTTCTTGGTGTTCAGATTTCTAAAAGCTCTGGGGTAGAAACCCTTCCCAACACTGTTTGTGCGTGATGTATTTAGTGTTGATGATCATAATCCGATCATAATCCCAACATCGTAAACACCGAGCTAGCGTTTCCCTATGTCATTGTGTGTGATGCATTTTTTCTGCACCTCTGTCGACCAGCTTGTGTTATTGCAGTGCCAAACTATCGTTTCAGCGCTGTTTAGCTATTTCATTGTGGCCCGATTCAATGAGGCCACTTAGACCTCTATGTGCTCTATTCACAGACTCCACATCGATTATTGCGCCTTTCACTTTTATCTAATTCAATTTAGTGCCATTAATTCGCCTGCAATTACGCCGTGACTGAGCTGAAGGGCTCTGGGTGTTTCAGCCTGTGCGAAGAGATGGAAGGGAAAAAAGGGGGCTTGGAAAGTAGGATAGACATGAGTGCGTATAAGAAACATACAGAGATGGATAAAAAATGAGAGATGTGTAGTGCTTTTGGGTTTCAAACTAGAGGATCTGGCTTCTAGCTACTGCAGTAAAGGATCAGTACAGTATACGGATCAGAATGGTCTTTATTTGGGATGAGTCATCGTATTGCATCAGACACAGAGACATGTGTGTGTGTGTGTGTGTGTGTGTGTGTGTGTGTGTGTGTGTGTGTGTGTGTGTGTGTGTGTGTGTGTGTGTGCCCTGCTTTAAAGATAAAGAATCTTGCACTTATGTAAAATTGTGTGAGCAAATTAAAACCCTGTATGTCAATATGTAAGAAAAGATTAAAGGAGTTTAGTTTGAGTTTTCTTACCTGGGACAACTGGGACTAATCCAACTGAGGGACACTGACTTTAAATCCTCTGGCAAAAAGACAAAACTTCAAATATTATTAAAAGATTAAGAGTCAAATCCTCAAAAGCTCAAAATAATTAAAAAAGAATGTTAAACATGCGGATGGCCAAAAAGTGGATCCCCAAAGATTGGTACTAATCAAGAGTCAGAGCAACAAATACTGGGACTAACCAAACCTCAGAGTAATGAATACTTGGACTAACAAAAACCCATTATGACTGGGACAAACCAAGAGGCATAATCACAAAAATGAAGAATAACCTAGAGTCAGAGCCACAAAAACTTGGACTAACCAAGAGTGAGTGTCCTTAAGACTGAAACTAACCAAGATTTAGAGCAAGATTGGGACTTAACATGAGTCATAACCACAAATACTAATACTATATAAAAAAAGTCAGAGCCACAATGATTAGGACTAACCAAAAGGCAATATCACAAATACTGGGACCAACCAAGAGTCAGATTCAAAAAGACTGGTACTTACTAAGAGTCAAATCGAAAAAGACTGTTCCTTTTCAAGAGTCAAATCTAAAAAAAAAAAATAGACTGTTCCTTTCCAAGAGTCAAATCTAAATAGACTGGTCCTTTTCAAGAGTCAAATCTAAACAGACTGTTCCTTTCCAAGAGTCAAATGTAAAAAAGACTGTTCCTTTCCAAGAGTCAAATCTAATCAGACTGTTCTTTTCCAAGAGTCAGTTCTAAAAAGACTGTTCCTTTACAAGAGTCAGTTCTAAAAAGACTGTTCCTTTACAAGAGTCAGTTCCAAAAAAGACTTTTCCTTTCCAAAAGTCAATTTTAAAAATACTGTTCCTTTCCAAAAGTCAAATCTAACAAGACTGTTCCTTTCCAAAAGTCAAATCTAACAAGACTGTTCCTTTCCAAGAGTCAAATCTAAAAAGACTGTTCCTTTCCAAGAGTCAAATCTAAAAAGACTGGTACTTACTATGAGTAAGACTGGGACTAAACTAAAGTCATAGCCAAAAATACAGAGACTAAATAAGAGTAACAGTACTTAAGACTAAGACTAAGCAAAGTTAGAGCTACAAATACGGAGACTTACCAAGAGTTTTTAAGACTGGCACTAACTAAGAGTCTTAAGTATTTCTGAGCTAAACTGGTGTTTGTTAAATTGTGAAATTGTGAAATTGTGTTTTGTTTTTTGTTTTTTTGTTTTTTTTTAACCATCATCATGTTCATTATTAAAAGTATTATATAAATAAAACAGGATTAAGTTGTAAAGTGTAAAAAAATAAATAATCAAATGAAAATAAAATGAAGGAATGAGAGGAGTTTTAAAGACTCCTCGGTCTCGGGCAGTAAAACACTGTATAATGTATATTATTGAATGTTATGATGGTTGGAATAGATAACACGAGGTCAAGCTATTATTAAAATACTTTTTTTTTGACAAGGGCTTTGACATTTTGCATAGTTTGGCATTTGTGATTTATGGCACGTTGAGTCATTCTTGTGGAAAACTCCCAGTTGTTATTCTGAACCCTTCATCTGCTAATAAGGAATGAGTTCTTTTGAACAGCCGTAATGACTGACCTTTAGACTATTGACATGTGACATCAGCACCTCGACCCCCACCATATCACAGAGCTTCATTTATCTTCATGCCTGTCACATTGGAAATATATTATTGGGCCAAAAGTTTGTGGACACCTGACAAACATTCCATTCCACACTTCATTTACTGTTATAATAACCTTCACTCTTCTGGGAAGATGTTCCACTAGATTTTTGTGGAGATTCATTCAGCCAGTTAGTAAAGTCAGGTACTGATATAGGTGAGAAGATGAGGAGGTCAGGGGTGCAGTCAGCCTTCACATTCATAGGGTTGGAGCTCTATAGCAGGAGATCTTCAACATCTTCCAACCAATGTAAAGCAGATCACAATAGAGCTGGATTTGTGCACAGAGCCTTTAAAATGCTGAAACAGGTTTGGGTCTCCTAGTTCAAGTAAATTTCCTACAACAATATCCATAGACATCCTATATAATTGAGTGTCTCGAACTTTGCGGGAACAGTTTGGTGAGGAACGATTTATATTTGGAAAAGTCAGATATCTCAATACTTTTGCTCATATATTGACTGTCATTGGGTGTTGGATTCTCGTGCCTTGCTTTATCTTCAGTGGTGTTCTAGAGAATCGAACCACCGCCCAATACCATCATTATCACGCAACGTCTGTAGAAACCATCACTATTATAGAGTAACGCAGTAGACCAGAGCGCAGCATCACACACAGGAACCTCATCCAGCGAGTACGAATGTCATCACTCGAGCAGAAGCATCGATATTAGCCTCATAAATCAACCCGGCGTTTTTTGTGCACAGATGCGCTTTGACTAGTGCGCTCTCTGAAAGTCTGAGCAAAAGCCGTGAAAATGCAAACGTTATTGGACGCCTACTGGTCTTGGGGTGTCCGAATCGCAATCTGATTGGTTAAAGTGACAGTTTTAAACAACATTGATTAAAATCCACCAAGTGATGGCGCTGTTCATTTCTGCTGGGCTTATGGTAGTACTTTAGTAGTGACGACTCGTTCATGAACATTTTGTTCCTTTTGAATGAGTCTTCCTCTTCTGCAAACTCTAAAGCAGCTCTCATGCTTCTGGATTTTTTTGAAGCAGCTTCTGCACCTGATGCACTGCACCAGGACTCGACTTCTTTGATGGACCCTTGTGAGGTTTGTTCCAAGTGGAACCCATCTTGGAAACCTTCTGTATGACCCTCACCACTGTACTGTACCTCAGTTTCAGGGTGATACTGATCTTCTTACAGAAACTTTGTGAAGGGCAACAATTCTTATTCTCAAATCCTCAAAAACTTCTTACCATGAGGTCCATGTAAAACATCCAGTGGTCAGTATGGGAGAACTGGACTCAAAGCACCAAATTGTAACTGCCCTAATACAAGATACACACACATTTGTTTGGCTGTCAAGCAGACCAAAACATGAACATGATGAATAGGACGTGTGTCTTAACATGGTTATAAGGGAAAAGTTCATGCTCCAGCATTCAAGAACGTCCAATACAATTTTGTTTTTGGTAACAAATTTGGTTAAGAACCACGTGGAAAAGCTGAGTGTCCAAATACTTTTGGAGACTGGAAAACATTGCAATGAATCAATGGAGGATTTCAGTGTTTGTAGCAACTGTATAGTGTGATTTGGGATGCGCCCACAAGGGAATGATTATGTTTTTTTTTTTTTTACTCAGTAGTGTGTATTATGGTGTAGGACACAACCACAGTGGACCATGATGTGTCTCATAGTGTTTAAATGGGTCTTTTTATAGAGCATAGTGTGGGATTTGAGATGCGGCCACAATTAAAGGATGATAGTGTGACACTTGTGAGGATTTTTGTAGAGTGAATATTGGAATGGGGGAATCGTGTATGTGGTTTGGGATGTGACCACAGCAGAATGAGACATATCTAATAGTGTCCATGTGGCCTGTGTAGTGAATATAATGTGGTTTGGGACACAACCACAGCAGACTGACATGGATGTTATGGTGTTTATGTGACCTGTGTAGTGAATAGAGTGTGGTTTGGGACACGACCACAGCAGACTGACATTAATGTAATGGTGTTTATGTGGCCTGTGTAGTGAATATAATGTGGTTTGGGACACGACCACAGCAGACTGACATGGATGTTATAGTGTTTATGTGACCTGTGTAGTGAATATAATGTGGTTTGGGACACAACCAAAGCAGAATAAGATGCACAGTATGTATTAGTGTCTATGTGGCCTGTGTAGTGAATATAATGTGGTTTGAGACACAAACAAAGCAGAATAAGATGTATGTAATAGTGTCTATGTGGCCTGTGTAGTGAATAGAGTGTGGTTTGGGACATGACCACAGCAGACTGACATTAATGTAATGGTGTTTATGTGGCCTGTGTAGTAAATATAATGTGGTTTGAGACACAACCAAAGCAGAAGAGGATGTATGTAATAGTGTTTATGTGACCTGTGTAGTAAATAGTGTGTGGTTGAGGACACGACCACAGCAGGCTGACATGGATGGAAAAGTGTTTATGTGGCCTAAGTAGTGAATATAATGTGGTTTGGGACACGACCACAGCAGACAGACATGGATGTTATAGTGTTTATGTGGCCTGTGTAGTGAATATATTGTGGTTTGGAACACGTCCACAGCAGACTGACATGGATGTAATAGTGTTTATGTGGCCTGTGTAGTGAATATAATGTGGTTTGGGACACGACCACAGCAGACTGACATGAATGCCATTGTGTTTATGTGACCTATGTAGTAAATAGAGTGTGGTTTGGGACACGACCACAGCAGAATAAGATGTATGTTATAGTGTCTATGTGACCTGTGTAGTAAATAAAATGTCGTTTGGGACACGACCACAGCAGACTGACATGGATGTTATAGTGTTTATGTGGCCTGTGTACTGAATATAATGTGGTTTGAGACACGACCAAAGCAGAATAGGATGTATGCAATAGTGTTTATGTGACCTGTGTAGTAAATAGAGTGTGGTTTGGGACACGACCACAGCAGGCTGACATGGATGGAAAAGTGTTTATGTGGCCTGTTTAGTGAATATAATGTGGTTTGGGACACAACCACAGCAGAATTGGTGTATGTAATAGAGTCTTTAGGGTATGTAGGAACATTGTTTTTTTTTTCGAGTCTAGTTGTAGTGAGCTTGCATGCAACACTTGTGCGTGTGTGTGTGTGTGTGTGTGTGTGTGTGTGTGT
>MU585527.1:1922799-1933775 GCA_024362625.1 Silurus asotus
GTAGTGAATATAATGTGGTTTGGGACACGACCACAGCAGACAGACATGGATGTTATAGTGTTTATGTGGCCTGTGTAGTGAATATATTGTGGTTTGGGACACGACCACAGCAGACTGACATGGATGTAATAGTGTTTATGTGGCCTGTGTAGTGAATATAATGTGGTTTGGGACACGACCACAGCAGACTGACATGAATGCCATTGTGTTTATGTGACCTGTGTAGTAAATATAATGTGGTTTGAGACACAACCAAAGCAGAAGAGGATGTATGTAATAGTGTTTATGTGACCTGTGTAGTAAATAGTGTGTGGTTGAGGACACGACCACAGCAGGCTGACATGGATGGAAAAGTGTTTATGTGGCCTGAGTAGTGAATATAATGTGGTTTGGGACACGACCACAGCAGACAGACATGGATGTAATAGTGTTTATGTGGCCTGTGTAGTAAATATAATGTGGTTTGGGACACGACCACAGCAGACTGACATGGATGTAATAGTGTTTATGTGGCCTGTGTAGTAAATATAATGTGGTTTGGGACATGACCACAGCAGAATAAGATGTATGTTATAGTGTCTATGTGACCTGTGTAGTAAATAAAATGTCGTTTGGGACACGACCACAGCAGACTGACATGGATGTTATAGTGTTTATGTGGCCTGTGTACTGAATATAATGTGGTTTGAGACACGACCAAAGCAGAATAGGATGTATGCATTAGTGTTTATGTGACCTGTGTAGTAAATAGAGTGTGGTTTGGGACACGACCACAGCGGACTGACATGGATGGTAAAGTGTTTATGTGGCCTGTTTAGTGAATATAATGTGGTTTGGGACACAATCACAGCAGAATTGGTGTATGTAATAGAGTCTTTAGGGTATGTAGGAACATTGTTTTTTTTTCGAGTCTGGTTGTAGTGAGCTTGCATGCAGCACTTGTGCGTGTGTGTGTGTGTGTGTGTGTTCATTGGTGTGTGACGCAGCATCTGTTCTCCTGTAGAGTTCTCTCACACACTGACCTTTACCTAATGACTTCTCATGCTTTGTGTACTCTGCAGTCTAAAGCACTTAAGTATCACGAGGCTGTATACACACACACACACACACACACACACACACACACACCTGTAGACCGCCTCTTCGGCTCTAAAATGTCCATACTGAAATGAGAGCTTTTATTATTGAAAATAATGTACTTTTTTTTGAGCAAGGTGGACTTTTTTTTTTTACGTGTTTATCACACGTTTATCACACGTTTATCATCAAATCAGTATAAATCCTGAACCTGTACTAGTACACTCCTGTCACTTTCAGATTCAGATTCGACATTTGTTGCAATCAGTCTTTTGAGCATTATTACTCCCAGGTTCGGAGGGAGATATTTTTTCAAAAGCGAACACAAACAAACACAAAATTCCAGACAGAGAAATAACTAAACCACAAAACCCTCGTGCATGGCGATGGACGAGGCGACTAATTTCTCCCCAGATGTGCATCGAGCAACAGTAAGAAAACAAAAAGCAACGGGAGATCGACTCCAGGTTGCCAGGTTTCGGTGAAATTTCCAGTCCGACTGGAACCCAGAACCTACCCCAAAAAGTTCATGCGATGGAAAACACATTTTTCTCATTTTCAAGTCATCTCTCGGGAAACGAGAGCACAACAATGTGCACATATTTTGGATTTTTTAGAGGCCTGGTACAGCCATTATCCACGCTCGGTTACAACGGAAATGGTTCTGTACATCATAGAGACATCATCTGAACCGTCTGGTGATTTTCCATTACATATATTTGCACGTCTTTGGTTTTGAAATTTGGTTCGAAATTGAGTGTGAAATCGGCAAACATGGCAACCCGGTTAGTGCTTCATTATTAGTAGCCGTTCTATTACATGTCAAATCCGGCGTAATCGGATTGTACACGAAGTGTATCAGGGTGTGTTTTTTCATATAGATGTTGTTTTTCTTTCTATTTGCTCTGTTCTGCATTAGTTATGGTTAAGATTCAACGAATCGCATCGGATAACGAAGTGATGCAATGATTAAAAAAAGTGTGTATCGGATTTATACAAGTTGGCATTTGCATCACGATGCATCCTTTTTAACAAACTTGCATCTGTACAAAGATATTTATTTATTTATTTATTTATTCAAACATAATCAGATTAACATGGCAGAGGTAGAGCTGTAATTTCCTGCAGACACAACATGTAAAGAACGTCTGGATCTTTTTTTTTTTTAAACTACATTGTCGTGTTTGTGAAAGGGGCCATTTGTTAGAAGTCAGAAGACACTTGAGTAAACTGATAATTTGCTGTCTGTCCGAACCAAAAAAATAAAAGTAAAATATCTGCATCATATGGAATCGCTTTGGTAGCCATGCATCAACAGACAAATTGTGTCAGAACTGCACATCACCAGTAGGGGGCCGAGCACTGCGGTGACAAGGGCATTTTATCGTTCTATGTTATTTTCTTGTGCCCCTAATCAGGTAGTCTCTGGCAGCCCATAGAAGCGTCTGATCAAATTTGGTAATATCTAAGTAACATTCTAACCAAATTTAAGCAGAATGCTCCTCAGGATGCAGTGCCATTTTTGGTTCAAATTTGGGCCTAATTTGGAAGCAATTTTATGTGTCATCACATCCACAGCGTATGTTCTAAATCAGAAAGCCAATTTGAAATTCCTTTGGGTTCCCGGGGTCAAGGTGAGTTCTGTGGTGAGCACTCTGTGGAATCAATTTTCACCTAATTAGATTCCACCATCTTGGATGTTCTCAAAAATGATTTTGTCCTTCAAATTACGTCCAGGCTCGGCATACGTCGCCTGTAGAGTCATCGTGGTAAATATCATTGAGGAATGTCCTGAAACAAACACCACCAATATGGGTCGGGAAATGGACCATGTTTAGGACCATAAACAGAGCCTATGCAGGAGCCGGAGCAATCAAGACCACAAGTTAAATAAGTCTGAGTTCTTGGCCTCCAAACAAATGCTGCTTTATTGGTATTTGCATCTTTTTCATTAAAACTGCTATGAAACAATTTGATCTCTAAAGATCAGGTGATAGAAGATTTGTTTTATTAAATAATTTGCTGATAAACTCTAAATACATCTTCACCCTTCTTCTACCGTCTGGTCTGAAAATCGACAACGGGACACATAGAAGAACAGAACGGCTCATTGAGCCGAACGAACCCGAGCCGGTCTGTTTCTGTTTCTCTGAGCGGCACTTCAGAGTTAATAAGCGGCAGGATCAATCACGTTCTCGCTTCTCCGGAGGAAAGAAAGATGGTCTTTTATGATTGGAAGCTGTGGCTTTAATCCGATCGGAATTTGGTGACAAAGCGGAAAAAGTCTATCAAGGTGTCGCGTCTGCAGTTTATCACCTTAAACACACACACACACACACACACACACACACACACACACACACACACACACACACACACACACACACCTGCTGCTGCTACTGTTATTCCTGCCTCCATGTTCAGTCACAGTATTAATTGACCTTAACATGTCTTTGTGTTATAATAAATTGACCCTAATGTGGTGAAGAGAAAACATCAAAGACACTTTATCTTACTGTAAAAACTCTGTGTTCATGATCCAATGAAGGAGGTGTGGCCTCTGTACCTGTCAGTCTCAGTGAAGGAGGTGTGGCTTTTGTACCTGTCAGTCTCGGTAAAGGAGGTGTGGCTTTTGTACCTGTCAGTCTCAATGATAGAGGTGTGGCTTCTGTACCCTTAAGTTTCAATGAAGGAGGTGTGGCTATTGTACCTTTCAGTCTCAATGATGGAGGTGTGGCTTCTGTACCTGTCAGTCTCAATGAAGGAGGTGTGCCCGCTTTACCTGTAGTTTCAGTGAAGGAGGTGTGGCCTCTAAATCTCTCAATCACAGTGATGGAGGCGTGGTCTCTGTACCTGTCAGTCTCAGTGAAGGAGGTGGGGCCTCTTTACCTGTCAGTCTCTGTGAAGGAGGTGGGGTCTCTGTACTTGTCAGTCACAGTGATGGAGGCGTGGCCTCTGTACCTGTCAGTCACAGCAAAGTAGGTGTGAGATCGGTATCTATAATAATAATAATAATAAATCGAATATCTAGTGGTGAATTAAGTCATTATTATTCAGCTTTATATGTCTGTCTGTTTTTTTTAATTGTTTATTTGCTTGGTTAGTTGATTATTTAGTTTTGTGTTTCACATTTAATCGATAATAAATAAACAATAAACAAATGAATATAATAATATATTAATCACTGAATACTATTTAGCATTATATAGAAAACTATACAGCAGTATTATATAAGGTTTAACCCTGAGCACCGTGTCAGTGTTTTCACACACACACACACACACACACACACACACACACACACACACACACACACACACACACACACACACACACTTTAAAAATTAATGCTGTAAATTATTCCATTTAATAAAATCAACGTCTGAATGAACTGATTAGAGATTTGTCCTAATGGGTGTGGCCTAATTAAAAAAACATTATAATATTTTAATGAGCTTCATAGCAATCTGAAATAGACTCCGCCCCCAAAATCGCAAAATCTTGTGTTCTATATGGTGGATGTTTAGCCTGCATACATTTATTACAGAAAACATGTAGTAATAATCACTACATTCTACTGAAGAACATGTCAGAGCCCAAAGTTTTCTTACTTTAAGTTGAGTAAAAATTGTTCAGTCAGAACTTCACCTTTTACCAGAGTCTTTTAAACATGAAGATCTGCACTTCTACTGAGTGAAGGATGTGTGGAATTTGACCATCTCTGTTGTTATCTACGTTAGCTTTGGAGCTAAATTAGCCAGCTTCAGAGTCTCAACCTGAGCTTTCGGTTTAAAGTAAAATAAATAGACTTGAAATGAATTGACTGCTGCGCCAGCGGATGCGGAGTCACATGGATTTACTTTTACTTTTCCTGAATCAGTTGCCAGGCTATAGGAGGTGGTCTAAACACACACACACACTCACACACACACACACACACACACACACACACACACACACACACACACACACACACACACACACACACACACAGTTAAATTAGTGCTAAAAGAGAAACAGAACTGGGCGTGGCCAAGAATTAACAGGGAACAAGGAGGAAGAAACATGAAGTGAGGAATGTTCTTGCTAGGAAATCTTCTTGGAGCTACATGATGGTGTATGGGATGATAATGGTGTTTAAGATGATTATGGTGTGAGATGATGATGGTGTTTGAGGTGATGGTGTTTGAGGTGATGACCGTGTTTGAGGTGATGGCAATTGAGATTATGATGGTGTATGAGATGATGATGGTGTATGAGATGATGGTGTTTGAGGTGATGATGGTGTATGAGATGATGATGGTGTATGAGATGATGATGATGATGGTGTATGAGATGATGATGGTGTATGAGATGATGATGGTGTATGAGATGATGATAATGATGATGATGGTGTATGAGATAATGATGGTGTATGAGATGATGATGATGATGATGATGGTGTATGAGATAATGATGGTGTATGAGATAATGATGGTGTATGAGATGATGATGGTGTATGAGATGATGATGTGGTGAGATGATGATGATTATTAAAATAATGATGGTGTGAGATGATGGTGTTTGAGATGATGGTGGTGTATTAGGTGATGATGGTGATTGAGATGATGATGGTGTATGAGATGATGATAATGATGATGATGGTGTATGAGATAATGATGGTGTATGAGATGATGATGATGATGATGATGATGATGATGGTGTATGAGATGATGATGGTGTATGAGATGATGATGATGGTGTATGAGATAATGATGGTGTATGAGATGATGATGGTGTATGAGATGATGATGGTGTATGAGATGATGATAATGATGATGATGGTGTATGAGATAATTATGGTGTATGAGATGATGATGGTGTATGAGATGATAATGATGATGATGATGTATGAGATAATGGTGGTGTATGAGATGATGGTGTATGAGATGATGATGATGATGATGGTGTATGAGATGATGATGGTGTATAAGATGATGATAATGATGATGATGATGGTGATGATGAAATGAGTGAAGTAGAAGAGGCGCAGTGGTGGGATTACAGGGTGCTGATGGAGATCAGAAGTTACAGTAATTTGGTCCAAAATAAAAACAAATTTTGGAACGGTGAAATGAACGGTGTTATTAAAATAAAACAGTTTGCGGAACATTAGCATTTAATGAGGTTGATTGACAGCAGGTCAGTGACATGATTGGGTAATAATAGTGAAGTAGAGAAGTAGAGCCTCTCAGAAGTAAAGATGGGCGGAGCTTCACCAATCTGTGAACCACAAATTGTGGAAAAATTTCAGAATAATGTTCAACATTAAATTGCAAAACAGTTGAATATCTCATCATTTACAAAACATAATATCATCAAAAGTTTCAAAGAATCTGGAGAAATCCAAACATCCCTCTCCCATTGTACACTGTGGAATTGTGTTTGTAAATATAAATAGAGGAAATGTAGGGAATCAGATGGATGCTGATTGTGTGATGGTCCAGCGAGATGTGGTCAGAGCAATTTCTGTCTGTCACTTCTGTCTGTCTGTCTGTCTGTCTGTCTGGGCTACAGATGTCTTTCTGTCTGTCTATTTTTATTCTGATGTTATAAGACAGAATAAATATACTTTTTCAGAAATTAAAAGTCAGAATCTATCTTCATTCTGCCTTTTACATTCAGTCTATCTATCTGTCTGTCTCTATCTTTATTCTGTCTTAAATTCTGTCTGTTTGTCTGTCTGTCTGTCTGTCTGTCTGTCTGTCTGTCTGTCTGTTTGTCTGTCTCTTTATTATGTGTTATTTTATTCAGTCAGCCTCTCTGTCTGTCTGTCTGTCTGTCTGTCTGTATGTCTGTCTGTATCTTTATTTTGTCTTAATTTTTTCTGTCTGTCTGTCTGTCTGTCTGTCTGACTGTATATTTATTATTTGTTATTTTATTTAGTCTGTCTGTCTGTCTGTCTGTCTGTATCTTTATTTTGTCTTAAAAGTTGTCTGTCTGTCTGTCTGTCTGTCTGTCTGTCTCTATCTTTATTATTTGTTATTTTATTGAGTCTGTCTGTCTGTCGGTCTTTCTGTCTCTTTATTTTGTATTTTTATTTAAATCTGTCTGTCTATCTTTTTTTCAGTCTTTCAAATTTGGTCTGTCTGTCTGTCTGTCTGTCTGTCTGTCTGTCTGTATGTCTGTCTTTACTCTGTCTATTAAATTTGGTCTTGCTGTCTGTCTGTCTGATTGTCTGTCTATCTTTATTTTGTCATTTTAAATTCTGCCTGTCTGTCAGTATGTCTCTCTGTCTTTATCCTTTATTATGTCTTTTAAATTTGTCTGTCTGTCTGTCTGTCTGTCTGTCTGTCTGTCTGACTGTCTGTCTTTATCCTTTATTCTGTCTTTTAAATTGGGTCTGTCTGTATTTTTATTCTAAATTTTCTCTGTCTGTGTACATTTTTATTCTGCCCTTTACATTCTGTCTATCTGTCTGTCTGTTCCTTTATTCTGTCTTAAATTCTGTCTGTCTGTCTGTCCGTCAGTATCTTTATTTTGTCTTAAATTCTGTTAGTCTGTTACCTTTTTTTATGTCTGTCTGTCTGTCTGTCTGTCTGTCTGTCTGTCTGTCTGTCTGTCTGTATCTTGATTCTGTCTTTTTACTTTTGTCTGTCTGTCTGTCTGTCTGTTTGTATCTTGATTCTGTCTTTTCACTTTTGTCTGTCTGTCTGTCTGTCTGTCTGTCTGTCTGTCTGTCTCTATCTTGATTTTGTCTTGTCCCTTTTGTCTGTCTGTCTGTCTGTCTGTCTGTCTGTCTGTCTGTCTCTTTCTCTCTCTCTAAGAAATATTTAAAATACATAAATAGATTAAAAAAAAAAGGAAAGTAAATGTATATACGTGTGTGTGTGTGTGTGTGTGTGAGTGTGTGTTGGTGTTGATGTTGCTCATCTTTTGGTATTGCAGATAATTGTGGGTCACTCTCTTTTAGATGTTTACAGAATATGATTTTTTGAATGCTTAGGAGGAATCGGCTGAATTTTACCTGTCTGCGTTGTTGGTGGTGTTTCTGTGCACCTTTCGGATTATTTTGCAGAAATCCACATGTAGGACCTCAATTGAAAGTTTGTCCGATTTGTGGAATTGATTCACTGCCATAAAGGGCAATGGCTTCAATCACTGATGCCAATATTTTGAGGCAAATTCTAACCGGAATTTTGACAAAAGTTTGTCTCTTTTTTCTGTCATTTAATTTCTGTCTGTCTGTCTGTCTGTCTGTCTGTCTGTCTGTCTGTCTGTCTGTCTGTCTGTCTGTCTGTCTTTATTTTTCTTTTAATGTTTGTCTCTTTGTCTCTATTTCTATCTTATTTTTTCATTATGTTAGTCTTTTTAACTGTCTGTCTGTCTGTCTGTCTGTCTGTCTGTTTGTCTGTCTGTCCGTCTGTCTGTCCGTCTGTCCATCTCTTTCTCTCTATTTTTCTTTGTCTTTTTTTAATCTTCTGCCCCCTGAAAAAGATGTAAAGTAAAGGCTGCTCCTTCACAGAGAGATTGTAATTAATAAAACTGGCCTGCGAATTAAATCGTTTTGCTTTTACAGACTTGTGGGATTTCATTCTATAAACTGATCAGAGGAACAATTAAAGCTCGGACTCCGTATCCTGAACTGCTGGTTAATGCATTGCAGGGATTTGTTTTCAGTATGAGTAGAAATCCACGCAGAAGTTTTCTGCAGCTCCCCTAATGAAAATGGAATACAGTACTCTTTTCTTCTGATTGCTCAGATGCCTTTTCTGTAACAGAGGCTTAAACGGTAGTGCAGCTGTTAAGTGAAGACTTCCAAGAAAAGCTAATCAGTTTACAGATGTTCGACAGTCTCAGTGAAGGAGGCGTGGCATCTGTAGTAGTGGTGTGTAAGGAGGTGTGGCCTTTTTAGCAGATGTGCAATAAAACTACCATATTCAATTATCAAATTGAATCCTTAATTGCTTTAGAAGCATATTTTATGCATCATACAGAAACCGAGCCCAAACCCTCCTGTCTTCTCCATGATCAAAACAGATCTGAACCCATTATGAATAAAGTAGGTTCGAAACCTCGACCACTTCTTTAACTTGATATTTCAGTGTATAAAAATCTGAAGCCCTGCTTTGGCTCACATCGCTTACACTGCAGCCCTGCAGAGACATTTTAACAATTTGACCTTTTCTTAGCCTCAATTTCCACGCTTAATATCACCTGCACAAACGCTGCCGACACTCCATTTCAGATCGCCCCGGATAGCAGACGCTTTATCTGTGCTCCGCATGTTCACACTTTAATGAGGAATGTTTCAGATTTGGAACGGAGCTCTGCTTCAATCGAATTAACCCTTTAATTAGTAGTGTGATGGTGTAGTAATCAGTAGTGTGATGGTGTAGTGATCAGTAGTGTGATGGTGTAGTGATCAATAGTGTGATGGTGTAGTGATCAGTAGTGTGATGGTGTAGAGTTCAGTAGTGTGATGGTGTAGTGATCAGTAGTGTAATTGTGTAGTGATCAGTAGTGTGATGGTGTAGTGATCAGTAGTATGATTTTGTAGTGATCAGTAGTGTGATGGTGTAGTGATCAGTAGTGTGATGGTGTAGTGATCAGTAGTGTGATGGTGTAGTGATCAGTAGTGTGATGGTGTAGAGTTCACTAGTGTGAGGGTGTAGTGATCAGTAGTGTGATTGTGTAGTGATTAGTAGTGTGATGGTGTAGTGATCAGTAGTATGATTTTGTAGTGATCAGTAGTATGATGGTGTAGAGTTCAGTAGTGTTGATGGTGTAGTGATCAGTAGTGTGATGGTGTAGAGTTCAGTAGTGTGATGGTGTAGTGATTAGTAGTGTGATGGTGTAGTGATCAGTAGTGTGATGGTGTAAAGTTCAGTAGTGTGATGGTGTAGTGATCAGTAGTGTGATTGTGTAGTGATTAGTAGTGTGATGGTGTAGTGATCAGTAGTGTTGATGGTGTAGAGTTCAGTAGTGTGATGGTGTAGTGATCAGTAGTGTGAGGGTGTAGTGATCAGTAGTGTGATGGTGTAGTGATCAGTAGTGTTGATGGTGTAGTGATCAGTAGTGTGATGGTGTAGAGTTCAGTAGTGTGATGGTGTAGTGATCAGTAGTGTGATGGTGTAGTGATCAGTAGTGTGATGGTGTAGTGATCAGTAGTGTAATTGTGTAGTGATTAGTAGTGTGATGGTGTAGTGATCAGTAGTGTGAGGGTGTAGTGATCAGTAGTGTGAGGGTGTAGTGATCAGTAGTGTGATGGTGTAGTGATCAGTAGTGTGATGGTGTAGAGTTCAGTAGTGTGATGGTGTAGTGATCAGTAGTATGATGGTGTAGAGTTCAGTAGTGTGATGGTGTAGAGTTCAGTAGTATGAGGGTGTAGTGATGTGTAGTTTGATGGTGTAGTGATCAGCAGTATAATGGTGTAGAGTTCAGTAGTATGATGGTTCAGTGATCAGCAGTATGATGGTGAAGAGTTCAGTAGTATGATGGTGTAGTGATCAGTAGTATGAGGGTGTAGTGATGTGTAGTGTGATGGTGTAGTGATCAGTAGTATGATGGTGTAGAGTTCAGTAGTATGATGGTGTAGAGTTCAGTAGTATGATGGTGTAGTGATCAGTAGTATGACAGTGTAGTGATCAGTAGTGTGATGGTGTAGAGTTCAGTAGTGTGACGGTGTAGTGATCAGTATTGTGATTGTGTAGAGTTCAGTAGTATGATGGTGTAGTGATCAGTAGTATGATGGTGTAGTGAACAGTAGTATGATTGTGTAGAGATCAGTAGTGTGATGGTGTAGTGATCAGTAATGCAATTGTGTAGTGATCAGTTGTGTGAGGGTGTAGAATTTAGTAGTGTGATGGTGGACAGTTCAGTGGTGTGATATTGTAGTGATCAGTATTGTGATTGTGTAG
>MU585527.1:1937130-1984630 GCA_024362625.1 Silurus asotus
CTCTCTCTCTCCTGGCTCTGTGAACTTAACCAGTTTTCTGCTGTTCATTTGTGCTCATGAGCATTGATCTCACAGCGTCCCCACAGTCTTGCGCCACAACCGGCCCCTCTGACCCTTCCACCCCCTCCTCCCTCTCCACCAGCCGTTTACGAGATCTATTTTTAGCACACCGCCGCTCGATGCGTTCGATTCGCGACCGCCAAACAAGAGAGAATTTTCTTTTCCCACTAAGGCTTTTTTTTGACCCCACACACCAACATGCACACACACACACACACACACACACACACACCAAAACATTTACACACAGCGAAAGAAAACGATGCATTTCGAATCAACACTAGCAGCTTCTGGCAAAACAAACAGAGAAGGAAGTCGAGGATCATCAGGTTATAAAGGATGAAGGATCATAATTTAAATTCCCTGTGAATGTTCTCTAACTGTACAAATGCCAACAGATCAGAAGGAGCACTTTCGAGATTCAAGGTTCAAGATTTTATTGTCATATGCACAGAAAACAGGAGTCTCTGAAACCATTTAATAATATTCAGATTTCTCGAATGTAAATTATAAGGACATAAAAAAGACCAAAAAGACACAATTTGTACAAAAAGTATGAAATAAGAAAAACAGTGTAAATACAAGAAACAGAAGTGTGTGTATGTAAAAAGTCTATAATGTGACAGTGTAAAAAAGGCAGGAGAGGTCATGCAGAGGTAAATTGGGTCCAAGTTGTAATTCTTATTATAGAGGGGTATGTGTGTGTGTGTGTGTGTGTGTGTGTGTGTGTGTGTGTGTGTGTGTGTGAGAGAGAGCTGGATTTTGATTGGCTGGAAGGAGTTCATGTGTGAATGCTGAATTGTCATTGGCTGGAAGGAGTTTAGGTGTGAATGCTGGATTGTAATTGGCTAAAAGGACCCCAGGTGTGAATGCTGGATTGTGATTGGCTGGAAGGAGCTCAGGTGTGAATGCTGATTGTGATTGGTTGTAAGGAGCTCAGGTTTGAATGCTGGTTTGTGATTGGCTGTAAGGAGTTCAGGTGTGAATGCTAGATTGTGATTGGCTAAAAAGCTGGAAGATAGTTTGTGTTTATCAGTTAAATGAATGCTCTGATTTTTAACACCTATAATATCCAGTACCTGGTCCATCAGCTACTCTAGACATGTTCTAATGACTTTACTGAGCTCAATGCAGGATTTCTGCATGTGGTGGAACTTTTATAGCTCAAAGCAGAAGATCAATTTGGAGAAGAAAATGTTGAATGAGAATTTAGAATGGAAACCAGCACCAGGTGTTAACTCCAACAGCTTTATCATTAGTAATGAAGGCACAGACAGGATTATGGCACTACTTTATCTCTGGGTGTGATTCGGAGCAGCAGAATTCTAGCTCTAATGAGGCGTATATAGAAAATAGAAAGAAAATAAAGCATTATTTTGATCCACAGAGTCACATTTGTTTTGCAAACATCAACAGCTTCAGCCCCTCAATGCTGAGAAGTGACTGTGGTGATAATCTACAGCCGGGTGTAAGACCTCACACCATTATCATGCTCTCCGCTTGACCTCAGGCCGTCCTTCACCTCCACATTCTGTAACAACTCAGAGCTACACCGGGATTATTATATTCAATTCAATTCAATTCAATTCATTTTTATTTGTATAGCGCTTTTAACAATGAACATTGTCTCAAAGCAGCTTTACACAGATAATGTGGTGATTAAATGTAAATATGTTCTTTGTAAGTATGTTTGTCCCTGATGACTGACCCGGTGGCGACTGCAAATAACTCCCCAAGATGGCACAAGGAAGAAACCTCGAGAGGAACCAGACTCAAGAGGGAACCCATCCTCATCTGGGTTGCACCAAATGTCCATTTGAAGCATATATACAAAGTTGCGGGGTGCATTGATGATGATCAGAAGCAAACTGCACTCCCGAGTCAGTGCAGCAGAAGTGTGAAGATCCACGGAGGGAAGAGGGGCAGGAACAGTGGTCACTGGAGCCTCAGGAGCATGTTTAACTCGACCGAGAGAGAGAGAGAGAGAGAGAGAGAGAAGGATATGGATTATTAAGTGTATCTATTGGTGTATGAAAGTTTATGTCACTGTGCAGTTTGGACTCCGGCAAGACTCGCTATGGCAGCATAACTAGAAGGGAGAACCAGAAGGTAACACAGACATGAGGGATCTCTGGGATAAGAGACGACCCACCACACCACCGTCAACAAACCCGAGTGAACGTGTGAATGTGAGGGGACGACAGCATACAAGTATACCAGTTCACCAAACACTCTATATCCATGCTCCTTCCAGATCTGTGCCTTTACCTAAGAAAAAATCTACTGATAAAAGACTTGACTAAATAAATAAGTTTTCAACCTTGACTTGAACACTGAGACTGTGTCTGAGTCCCGAACACTGATTGGAAGGCTGTTCCATAAATGTGGGGCTTTATAAGAGAAAGATCTGCCCCCTGCGGTAGTCTTCATTATTTGAGGAACCAACAGATAGCCAGCACCTTTTGATCTAAGTAGGCGTGGAGGATCATACTGGTACAGAAGTTCACTCAGATACTGCGGTGCGAGACCGTTAAGTGCTTTATACGTCAGTAGTAGTATTTTATAATCAATGCGAGATTTGATTGGGAGCCAGTGTAGGCTGATTAAGACAGGGGTGATGTGGTCGTATTTTCTAGATCTGGTGAGGACTCTTGCTGCTGCATTCTGAACTAACTGAAGCTTATTTATGCACTTACTCGCACACCCAGACAGTAAAGCGTTACAGTAGTCTAATCTAGAAGTAACAAAAGCATGAACTAGTTTTTCTGCATCCTGTAACGACATCATATTTCTAATTTTAGCAATATTTCTAAGGTGAAAGAAGGCGATCCTGGTGATATTATTTACGTGAGACTCAAAGGAAAGACTCGGGTCAATAATCACACCAAGGTCTTTGACAGCCGTACATGCTGAAACAGAAACACCATCCAGAGATGCTACGTAATCCGAAAGTTTGCTTCTAGCTGCATTTGGTCCTAGTAAAAGTACTTCCGTCTTATCTGAGTTGAGCAGAAGAAAGTTATTAAGCATCCACTGTCTAATGTCCTTTACACACTCCTCAACACTGTTTAGTTGATCTCTCTCATCTGGCTTTGCTGAAATATACAGCTGTGTGTCATCAGCGTAGCAATGGAAGCGAATCCCATGTTTATGAATGATTTCACCAAGAGGCAGCAGATATAAAGAGAAAAGCAGTGGGCCTAAGACAGATCCTTGAGGAACACCAAACTTTACCTCATAGAGTGTGGAGAACTCACCATTTACATCCACAAACTGATAGCGATCAGTCAAATAAGACCTGAGCCAAGAGAGAGCTGTTCCCTTTATTCCTACCACGTTCTCAAGTCTAGCAAGCAGTATAGTGTGATCAATGGTGTCAAAAGCTGCACTAAGGTCGAGCAAAACAAGTAAGGAAACAAAACCCTGATCAGAGGCCAATAACAGGTCATTTACCACCTTAACTAGCGCCGTCTCTGTGCTATGATGAGGCCGAAATCCTGACTGATACATTTCAAAAATGTTATTCATAAGTAGGTGTGAGCATAACTGCTGTGCTACAACCTTTTCTAAAATTTTGGATATAAAGGGGAGATTTGATATCGGTCTGTAGTTGGACAACTGACATGGGTCAAGGTCAGGTTTCTTAATAAGGGGGTGGATAACTGCCAGTTTGAAAGATTTAGGTACATAACCAGTGCTAATGGAAGAGTTAATTATTTTTAAAACTGGTTTGATTATCTCTGGAGTTATCTGTTTAAAGAAACTAGTAGGCAAGGGATCGAGAATGCAGGTTGATGATTTTGATGAGGAGATTAATGAAATTAAGTCATTCTCATGAATAGGAGTGAAGCTTTGTAGTTGATTATCCGTTATAATGACACTGCTGTCTACAGGGTTACTTGTAAAATAATTTGGATTTATATTAACCGTCTGGATTTCTGATGTTTTCAATTTTATTATTAAAAAAGTTTATAAAATCATATCACAATTATATCAAACAAACTGGTGAGAACTTCCTGACCAATCAGAACAGAGCACGGTGTGATAGCATCAGCAGTGTGATGGTGTGATTTTGAATATTTTCTGCAGCTCGTCTGTGTTTAGAGATCGTAGTGAAATGGTGCCACTTGAACAAGCTGGCAAATAAGATTAAAACCTGGCCGTGGTGGGAGTTTATTTACACGTGGAAGAGGGTTGCGTGTGTTTCTGTGACGTGCTGAGTCACCGGTTAAACATCACGTCGCCGAGTTAGAAGAACGTTGGAAAAATGCATGAGGGAGCGCAGGCTAAACAGAGCGCCGGAGGAAGCGGAGCGAGCCGTCTGTCTGAGCCTTAACTGTAGGATTGCAGAACACACACACACACACACACACACACACACACACACATTGTGTACAGAGCTGAACTTTATCTCAGTGTCACACCGGTGAGGTCTGTTTGATTCTTACAGGCTGCAGAACATTTTCGTCAAATTCATCACGTTGCATCGTGACCTTTGACCTGCACGTGAGACCACGGCTAAGAGTCCGGTTTTTACGCCGATCGCTTTATGACGTGACTGATGTCATTTTCTGTAGCTTGGTGGTGATGATGATGATGAGGAGAAACACACAGAGAAGAACAAGTGTGATAATGAAGATTATGATGGTGAAGGTGTTGATAAGAAGGAAGAGAACAAGGATGCTGGTGATGGATGGTGGTGATGATGATGATGGTGGTGGTGATGATGATGATGGTAAGGATGATGGTAATGATGATGATGATGGTGGTGGTGATGATGATGATGGTAACTATGATGGTAATGACGATGATGGTGGTGATGGTGGTGATGGCGAAGATGATAATGGACAAGGGGGATGAGAAAGATTATGAAGATGATGATGATGATGATAATGATGAGAGATGATGGATGGTAATAATGATGGTGGTGATGATGATGATGATGTTGATGATGATGATGATAATGGTAATGATGATGGTAATGATGTTGATGATGGTGGTGATGGTGGTGATGGTGAAGATGATAATGGACAAGGGGGATGAGAAAGATTATGAAGATGATGATGATAATGATGAGAGATGCTGGATGGTAATAATGATGGTGGTGATGATGATGATGATGATGATGATGGTGGTGATGATGATGATGGTGATGGTAATGATGATCGTAATGATGATGATGGTGGTGATGATAATGATGGGAGATGATGATGATTGATGGTGATCCTGATTATGATGATGATAATAATGGACATGGGTGATGAAATAGAATATGATGATGTTGATGAGGATGATGATGAGAGATGATGGTGATGATGATGGTAATGATGATGGTGGTAATAATGGTGGTGATGGTGATGATGATAATAATGATGAGAGATGATGATGGATGGTAATAATGATGGTGGTGATGAAGGGTGATGATAAAGATTATGAGGATGATAATGATATTGATAAGAGATAATGATGGATGGTGATGGTGATGGTAATGATGATGATGATGATGATGGTGGTGGTGATTATGGTGGTCATGAAGGGTGATGATAAAGATTATGAAGATGATAATGATAAGAGATAATAATAAATGTTGATGATGATGATGGTGGTAATGATAGTGGTGATTATGGTGGTGATGAAGGGTGATGATAAACATTATGATGATGATGATGATGATGATGATGATGAAAAACCTGGAGAAACCTTTACCACATTAACTAATTGTTGTATTCGTTGTCTGCTGTAATTATAATACTCTATAAACGCTATAATGTTAGAAGCTGATAAATCGCTGTGGTATTAGCAGAAATAAACACCTCCAGACATCCCATAATTCCATGCCATGATAATGTGGATGATAATGCTGCTGATGATGATGAGGTTAAGAATGTTGATGATGATGATGATGATAAAGATGATGATGATGAGACGGTTGAGCATGATGCTGCTGCTGATGATGATGATGATGCTGATGATGATAAAGATGATGATGATGAGGAGGAGGTTAAAAATGATGATGATGCTAATGATGATAAAGATGATGATGATGAGACGGTTGAGCATGATGCTGATGATGATGATGATGATGATGATGAGGAGGTTTAGAATGATGATGATGATGATGATGATGATGATGATAATGATGATAAAGATGAGGATGATGATGATGATGAGGATGTTAGGAATGATGATGATGATGATGATGATAAGGATGATGATGATGATGATGATGATGATGATGACGATGATGGGAAGGTTGAGAATGATGATGATGCGGATGATGATGATGATGATGAGGAGGAGGAAGTTTAGCATGATGATGATGCTGATGATAAAGATGATGATGATGAGACGGTTGAGCATGATGCTGATGATGATGATGATGATGAGGAGGTTTAGAATGATGATGATGATGATGATGATGATGATGATAATGATGATAAAGATGAGGATGATGATGATGATGAGGAGGAGGTTAGGAATGATGATGATGATGATGATGATAAGGATGATAATGATGATGATGATGATGATGATGATGATGATGATGATGGGAAGGTTGAGAATGATGATGATGCGGATGATGATGATGATGAGGAGGAGGAAGTTTAGCATGATGATGATGCTGATGATAAAGATGATGATGAGGAGTTTGGGAATAATGATGATGATGATGATAAAAATGATGATGATTATGGGGTGGTTGAGAATGATGATGATGCTGATGATGATAAAGATGATGAGGAGGTGGAGGTTAAGCATAATTATGATTATAATGATCAAGATGCTGATGATGATGATGATGATGGGGGTTGAGAATGATGACTATGTTGATGATAATAAAGAAGATGATAAGGAGGAGGAAATTAAGCATGATGATGATTATAATGATAAAGGTGATGATGATGAGGAGGTTAAAAATGATGATGATGCTGCTGATGATAAAGATGATGATGAGGAGGAGGTTAAGCATGATGATGATTATAATGATAAAGGTGAGGATGATAATGAGGAGGAGGAGTTTAAGAATGATGATGATGCTGATGATGATAAAGAAGATGATGAGGAGGAGGAGGTTAAGCATGATGATGATTATAATGATAAAGGTGAGGATGATGATGATGATAAGGAGGTTGAGAATGATGATGATGCTGATGATAAAGATGATGATGAGGAGGAGGAGATTGAGCATGATGATGCTTATAATGATAAAGATAATGATGATGAGGAGGAGGTTGAGCATAATGATGATTATAATGATAAAGATGATGATGAGGAGGAGGTTGAGCATGATGATGATGATGATGATTATAATGATAAAGATAATGATGATGAGGAGGAGGTTGAGCATGATGATGATGATTATAATGATAAAGATGATGATGAGGAGGAGGTTGAGCATGATGATGCTGATGATAAAGATGATTATGATGAGGAGGAGGTTGAGCATAATGATGATTATAATTATAAAGATGATGATGATAAGGAGGAGGTTGAGCATGATGATGATGCTGATGATGATTATAATGATCTATGGAACTGCTCCTCCATCATCTTCACAACCCTGCCGTAGTTTTTGTAGTATATTATAGAGTTTAATCTCCACCATCAAACCTATTCATCTTGAACTGCTGTATTACGACGCATAACTGGAAAATGGAACGTTTGCTCTTCAGGCATTGAGACCTACTTCCGCTGTTCCTCCTGCTCATTCTCATGTTACTGGCACGGTAATTAATAAAGCATTTCCAGGCAACCCGCGGTAATTACACGTCCCTGTAGTGAAGCCGTATTGGCAGATGTGTGTAACTGGAAGCAGCGTAGGCTGTGTGATTGATTGAGCTTCGGCCCGGTGTGACGATTCACTCAGCGCTCAGAGAAATTCAGACTGATATCACATTTCTGTTCTGCATGTGATATGATTCCGTTTTTCAATATTCTCTTCATTACTGTGGGTGTGAGTGATGTAGGTTTCTTCATTCAGCCACAAGGGGGTTAGTAAAGTCAGGTATTGATGTAGGTGATGATGATGATGATGATGATGATGATGATGATGATGATGATGATGATGGGAAAGAGGAGGAAGAGGAGGGTGATGAAAATTACTATGGTGATAGTGATGATGATGATGATGATGATGGATAAGGGTGATGATAAACAAAGATGATGATGATGGTGACAATGATGACGATTATGATGTGATCAGGAGTAGGAGGAGAAAGCTGATAAACATGATGATGTTGATTGTGATGATGATGGTGATGATGGATATAATGATGAAGAATATGATGGTAATGATGATTATGATGGTGGTGATGATGGTGGTGGTGTTGATGGTGGTGATGATGATAAAGAACATGATGGTAATGATGATGGTGATGATGGTGGTGGTGTTGATGGTGGTGATGATAAAGAATATGATGGTAATGATGATGGTGTTGGTGGTGGTGTTGATGGTGGTGATGATGATAAAGAATATGATGGTAATGATGATGGTGATGATGGTGGTGGTGTTGATGGTGGTGATGATGATAAAGAATATGATGGTAATGATGATGGTGGTGGTGTTGATGGGGGTAATGATGATGATAAAGAATATAATGGTAATGATGATTATGATAATGATGGTGCTGATGATGACAGTGATGATAAAGATTATAATGGTAATGAGGATAAAGAATATGATGGTGATGATGATGATAATGATGATGATGATGGAAAAGGATGACTATGAATATGATGATTATAATGATGCAAAAGGATGATGATGGTAATGGTATTGATGGTGATGATGAGTTTGATGATGATGATGATGATGGTGGTGGTGATAAACACTATGATGGTGATAATTATGGATAGTGATGATGAGTATGATAATGATGATGATAATGGTGGTGGTGACGATGGTGAGAAACATTATGATGGTGATGATGACAAAGAATATGATGGTAATGATGATTATGATGATGATGGAAAAGGATGATGATGGTAATTGTATCGATGGTGATGATAAAGATGATGGATGGTGATGATAGAAAAGGATGATGATGATGATGATGGTGGTGATAAACATTATGATAGTATTGATGATTCTGACGGTGATGATTATGGATTTATGGTGATTATAGTGATGATGTTTGTGATAATGATGACGATGATGTTGATGAGAAACCTGGAGAAACCTTAAGAACCAACCACATCAACTAATTGTTGGATTCTTTGTCTGCTGTAAATATAATGCTCGATAAATGCTATAATGCTTCGAGCTGAAAAATCGCTGTGGTATTAGCAGTGGTAGAATTAGAATTTGGCACTGGTTTACTGTATCTACATTTTTATTTTGGCATGAAGCCGTTCGATCCAACTTATTCTTCGATATGGATTAATATGTTTTATTCAATCGTGCTGTTTTTGCTGACACTTTTTGGCTGTGCATTTGAGCTGTACATTAGCCAAGAGCTTTAGGGTTAAGTGCTGTTCACAATGACACAATGGCTTAGCGATGGCCCTCATCAAGTAGCTTCAAATCCATCAATACTTGACTTCCAGCCAATGTGTGATAGCCACTGGCTCCTCAGGTCAGTGGTCAAATCTATGTATTATAGTTAAAAAAGAAAAATAGGAAAAAGGAAAAGAATTAACTGCAGGCCAGCAGGTGTTTTTCTTTTTTGGAGGCTTCATCACAAAGTATTTCCAAGTCTTCAGTTTCAATATCTCATCCATCAGCTTAGCACGCATTAGAAAAGCCCTGCTAGGTTCCCAGTGACTCAGCAAATTTTAGCTCTTTGGCTCCACATAAAGGCTCATTAAACTAAAAGCTTTACTGGCCCATTTAGACTTCCTGCCTTTTCTGAACCAATAACGCCCACTCCATCGTTCCCTCCCTCCTTCCCTCCATCTTCTTCTTCTACTTCCTCCTCCCCTCAGACAAGGGTGAGGAAGGGAATTAGGGAATAGAGGAGACGTCTGACTAATCGAACGCACCCACTCCGATGTCTAAACCCACACCAAGATTAATGACTCGGCTCATTTTAAAAAAAAAGTATGTGTGAGTGTATGTGTGTGTGTTGGACTGCGTAGTCAATACATTTTTTGTGGAGGTACAATAAGGTTAATCTGTTTTTTTTCTTCTTGGTCACACTTTAGCAAGGCCAAGGTTCTTGCTAAATGAACTGATCCACACGTCCAGTGAAGAAGAAAAAAGCTAACGACTCTAATCATGAGCTAAAGCGAATTCCAGACGCAACGTCGCACAACGTAATCCATCGTATTATTTATTATGAAACGTAAACGTAATTGGATCAAACGCGAACGCGTCGTTCAAATGCGAAACATCATCATCATGGCTGGTGTATAAGAGGAATAAAACCACTCATAATTTTATTTCAGCAACATGACACAAAGTTTTTAACATCCTTCATTTGAGGGGTTGTTTGGTCATAAGGTTGAACAGCCAATCAGGGTCCAGTATGCAAATGAAGAAAAATGTAATGAAAAGAAATGAAAATGGATTGAAACCTTATTAGAATTCTATGGAAGTTGTAGAAAGTAAAAATAGAAACATAAATAATAGAACAGAAAAAGAGGAATGAAAAGAATAAAATGTGTATACTTGCAATTCAATAAAATAATAAAATAGAAATAAAAAAGTATTCAAAATGTAATAAAATATAATTGGGTCATAGAATTTAAATATGAGAAATGAGTATATATAAATATTTTTGGATTATTAGTGCAAAAGATTAAACATTCCAGTATGAAAATAAAAATAAAGAAATAAAAAGTATTAAAATCTTGATAACATTCAATGTAAATAAAAAAATAAATAAAAAAAAATAAAAATAGAAGGAAATTATAATATTATAATAGACCAGAAATAAGGAATAAAAATAATTAAAAAAAATGAAAAAGAAAAAAAAAGAAAAAATTGAATAAAATATATTTTGGTCATCAAGGTGGAAATATGTCAATAATTTTGGGTCATAAGTCCTAAAAGTTGAACAGCCACTCAGATTCTGGTATGCAAATAAAATTAAAAAATAAAATAAAAAGAGATTATTTAAAAAAGTTAATAAAATGCAGTGGAAATGAAAAAAAAAAAAAAAGCTAAAAACAACTATATATTATTGTAAATGCAATTATATTCAATAATTGCAAATTCTTTTATTATTTTCCCTCGAAATCTTACCTTTAAAAAAATATTTTAAAAAATGTATTTTATGACACAGGCCCATTATAAAAAGCATTTTACTGCATGGTGTTCTGTGTGATTATATATGTGACAAATAAACACTAGCTTTGGATTTGAGAACTTGATCTTCTGAGCAACAGTTGTTTTTATTTTTATTTCATCTATATGATAGATTTTTTTTTTCTTATATTAGATTTGTTGCAGTATCCAGAATCTTCTCTTAAGAAGTTACTTCTGTAGGACCTCTTTCTGAGATTTGGGACTAAAGTCTGTTGTTGTGTCTCTCCCCAGGTTATGGCCACGCAGCTCCGGGTACCGATGCGGGGAAGGCCTTCTGCATGTTCTACGCGGTTCTTGGTATCCCTCTGACGCTTGTGATGTTCCAGAGCCTTGGTGAGCGCATGAACACGTTTGTAAAGTACCTGCTGAAGCGCATCAAGAAATGCTGCGGGATGCGCATCACAGAGGTGTCCATGGAGAACATGGTAACGGTCGGGTTCTTCTCGTGCATGGGGACGCTGTGCATCGGCGCCGCGGCCTTCTCACACTACGAGGACTGGAGCTTCTTCCAGTCTTACTACTACTGCTTCATCACACTCACCACTATCGGGTTTGGTGACTTTGTGGCACTGCAGAAAAACCGGGCTCTACAGAGAAAGCCTCTGTATGTGGCCTTCAGCTTTATGTACATCCTGGTGGGACTAACCGTCATCGGAGCCTTCCTGAACCTGGTGGTGCTGCGCTTCCTCACGATGAACAGCGAGGACGAGCGGCGAGACGCGGAGGAACGTGCCTCGTTAGCCGGGAACAGGAGCAGCGTCATCGTGCACGTCCAAGAAGACGCCATGCCCGGGCGGATGCACCGCAGGAGGCGGGATCAATACCGATCCGAAGTGGCCGACCTGCAGTCGGTCTGCTCCTGCATGCAGTATCAGTCGCACGACTTTGGCAGTTCGGCCATGCTGGCGGGGGACGGGGGAGGACGAGAAGGGTTGGGGTTGGGAGGGAGGCCGTTCGCGCACCAGAACTCCTTCACGTGCCAACCGAGATACTTTCACTCACCGGTGACGTACCACATTGAGGAGATTTCACCGAGTGCCCTGAAGAACAGCTTCCTGCCTTCCCCGATCAGCTCCGTCTCCCCCGGCTTGCACAGCTTCACGGACAATTTGCGCCTGATGAGGAGACGCAAATCCGTCTGAACAGGAAGCCCCTTGTTACCCCTAGCTATCAATCAACAGGCCGCACCAATAGACTCGTCCTGATTTTCAATAACCAGGGTATATATATTCTATTCAGAAAACACACACAATAAAGCTGCTCCTTAACCAAAATCTCTTTTTTTTTTGCTTTGGTTCTCATACTGAGATGAACGTCTGCCCCGGGGGCTAATATTATTATTATTATTATTATTATTATTATTATTATTATTATTATTATTAGACCATACACAGAGCGTAAATTGGGGATGAAATCTGATGAAACTCGATGCGTCACTTAATAACGGATGGAAAGCATGAAGCATGGATTTATTTTTCTTCAGAAACTCGTTTATCTCTGCCTTCTATGTTATCGGGCTGCTGTTTGCCCCGCCCCTTGAATTTTACATCCTGACCTTCTTACCTGACCGGACGACGCACACTTCGAACTTCAGCTACAATACAGAGGGAGAGATTATTTTTTACAGGGAGAGACAAAAAAAATTGAATTATTATGTTTTATCTCTAAAGATGTCTTGAGGCAAATCTCAAGTGCCACACAAACCAGTGAATGGGGGAAATAAAGTTTGGACGACCTGGACTTACTTTTAAGGACGGTTTTCTTTTTTCTATTGTATTCTATTATATTTAGAAAGATATAAAGATGAGACACTGATTTATTTAAAGAAATGCCATGCCAAAATATTATTGTCAAACCCTAGCATGTGCATTAGTTGTCATTTGATGTGTGTTACGCCATTCTTCTTTTTTGTTTGTTTGTTTTTTTGTTTTTTTTTTCCTATTTACATGCCATTTCCTGGAGGGAAGTTTTGTAAAATTGTATGTATGCTTAGTTTTCCAGCTGTGTAATATACGGAAGAGATTTTGGAGAAAAGCAAGAGGATGAAGCGAGAGAGAGAGAGAGAGAGAGAGAGAGAGAGAGCATGTGTGTGAGAGAGAGAGAGCGAGAGAGAGAGAGAGAGAGAGTGAAAGAAAGGGAAAGTCTTCAGGTCTTTGCCTGATCAATAAAAAGTTAATAATTTGCATGTGCTTTGTTAAAACTGGTATGCATAAAACTGTCAAAAGGGAATAAAATAACAATAGCAGCCTTGCCAATGGTTTGAAAAGCAAATAATCCTTTAAGTTTATTTTCTAAAAAAAATAAAGAAATAAATAAAATTGTTATTTTTGTTCCTCTCAAAGATGTCTGCTCGTGAGCCTGTTCCTGAGATGGTCTTGTATCACTGGCATGGCCTGAAGGATGCCTGTAACACCACAAACAGCACAAACTGTAACACCATCAACTGTGACACCTTAAACTGAAACACAACAGACAGTAACATAACAAACTGTAACAACACAGAATGTTACAGCAAAGACTTAAACACCACAAACACTATGACAACATACACTAACACCACAGGCTGTACCGCTACAGGATGTAACACTGCAAACTGTAACACCACAGACTTTACACCACAAACTGTAACAGCACAGACTGTAACGCCGTAAAATGTAACACCACAAATTGTAACTGCACAGAATTTAATACCACAGACTTTAACACAGTATAAACTGTAACACCCCAAATTGAAACACCGCAAAAAGTAACACCACCAATTGTAACACCACAGACTGTAACACTATGAAATGTGAAACTACAAGATGTAACGCCGCAAATTGTAACAGCACAGACTGTAACACCAAAGTTTAACACCACAAAATGAAACACTACAAAATGTAACACCACAAACTGTAAAAGCACTGACTGTAACACCGCAAACTGTAACATCACAAATTGTTACACCACAGACTGTAACACTACGAAATGTAAAACTACAAGATGTAACACTGCAAACTTTAACACCACAAATTGTAACACCACAGACTGTAACACTGCAAACTGTATCACCACAGACTCTAATACAAAAAACTCTAACAGCACAGACTGAAACACCACAAATAGGAAAACACCGCAAACAGTAACAGAATTGAATGTAATACCACAAACTATAAAACTGCAATATGTCACACCACAAACTTTAACAGCGCAGAATGTACACCACAAACAGTAACACCACAAACTATAACACCACAAACTGTAACACAACATACAATAACACTAAAGACTGTACCTCTAGAACATTTAACACCGCAAACTATAACACCACAGACTCTACCATCACATACTATAACACTATAAACTGTAACACCATAAACTGTAACACCACAGACACTAACACCACAACCACAGACTCTACCATCACATACTATAACACTATAAACTGTAACACCACAAACTGTAACACCAGAGACTGTACCATCACATACTGTAACACTATAAACTGTAACACCACAAACTGTAACACCACAGACACTAACAGCACAGACTCTACCATCACATACTGTAACACTATAAACTGTAACACCACAAACACTAACAACATCTAGAGATGGAAAAACTCCCTGAGACATCAAGAAAATAAAACTTTGAGAGACCCGAGACTCACCTGCGAGACACACTAAATGTTTCTATTAATTAAAGTCCACATCCATCTTCAAGGTCTATGAATTCAACCCTCCAGAGTAACCCTCCTTCCTCTGACTTCAATGTAACCTAGAAATTAAAAATAATAAAATCCTTTGCTGATATTTCAGATGTTTGAACTTGATGTAGTTAAAATTGGAAGAAAGTGTGGCAAGATTCAATTTCAGTCCGCTCACGGCTTCCAAAAGGCCACACACACACACACACACACACACACACACAGACACACACACACACATGCTGTCTATTACCAGGTAAATGTCAAGCCCACTTCTGAAAATGGAAATTTGAATTATGAAAATACAGCCGTATCCACTGTATCCATTCAACATCCATTCATAGAAGTTCAAATTCATGCTAATATCTAGAATTCGAAGCTAACGTAAAAAAGCAGTGCTTTTTTATCATCTCAGAATCACCTGTTACTCCATGAAACCAACCAGGCATAAGAAAGTTATAATTATCTACAATTGTGTGCCAAAGTGTAGGTATTAATAAGAAATTTAAGTACCTCATGACCTTATCATGAGGTACTTTTGCTAAAAATATGGAAGATGAAGGTATACAGGAGGAGTGAATATCTTACAGTAGGTGTGCAAAAAATACACACAAAAAATAGTGTGCAAGTAATGAAAAAAATTCAGGCAGAAATTCCATTAATTTTCCGGAAATTTCCAGAAACTTCACTCATCATTATAAAACTAGAAAGTGCTGATAGTTCAGCGTAAATTGTGATGTTATGACCAAAATACTGTATATCATTATTCTCATTAGTATAAAATGTGATATTTATCACTATATATAGCTTTTCTTTTTGTCCCAACACATCAGTATATAAAATACATTTCACATTCACATATTCCACAATACAAATTATTATCATATTATTCAATTCTGTTATAAATTCGGGCCAAATTGTTGTTGTTTTTTACTATTTTATTTATATGCTAATGTTGATGAGAGCAAAACAGTAAGGTAATAATGAGTTTTCATGGTTTCACACATTTAAAGTGAAGGCTTCAGGATGTTCTGGAGAAGTAAATCAGGACCAGTGGACTTGTGTATGAAAAAATAATTGTGTTTTAACATCCTGGGGCTTAAGGAACTGAGGGTTATTAGAAAATTATGACCTGGTATTATGGGCTATTATTTATTTCTGGAAAGAAGGAAAATGACCTGCTGGTAGAGGAAGAAAACAATGAGCTTGAAAGGAGGAATAATTTCCACAAATGAACTGAATGATTTAATTGTTGGTTTATTGTACCGTTATTATTAGAAATATTGGATAAATGTTTTAAATGCACAAGTCAATATAAACATCTTGTTAACTTCATGCTTAATGACTCTTTTAGTAAATGTCTTCCAGAGATTTTATTTCACAGCTAAACTGATCCCTGGCTATAAACGCTGGAGAACCTCTGTAGCTAAAAAAAAGCTTGACCTCGAAAATGAGACTTTCTATAATAAGATGTGTGTGATTTATAAGGTTCTCATCCTCCCAGGAATACCTTGCAATCACTTCTTCAATTTGCTTTCATTTACTCTTTACAAGTTTTCCCAGCTTTATTTCCATTTTCCTTCCTTTCTTCCTTCCCTCCTGCCAACCTGCCTTACTATGCACCTGCTTATCTATATATCTGCCCACGGTATCTGCTGACCTACCTACCTACATACTTATCTGCCTACCACCCTACCTACCTACCTTCCCACATACCTACCACCCTACCTACCTACCTACCTACCTACCTACCTACCTACCTACCTACCTACCTACCTACCTACCCATATACCTACCACCCTACCTACCTTCCCACATACCTACCTACCTACCTACCTACCTACCTACCTACCTACCCATTTACCTACCTACCTACCTACCTACCTACCTACCTACCTACCTACTTATCTGCCTACCACCCTACCTAAGAAACAGAAAGCAATTATTAGAAAATGAAAGACATACAAGACCACTGATAATCTCCCTCGATCTGGGGCTCCACTCAAGATCTTACCCTGTGGGGTCAAAATTATCACAAGAACCATGGGAAAAACCTACCTACCTACCTAGCTACCTACCTAGCTACCTACCTACCAACCTACCTACCTACCTACCTACCTACCTACCTACCTACCTACCTACCTACCTACCTACCTACCTACCAACCTACCTAACTACCTACCTACCTAGCTACCTACCAACCTACCTACCTACTTACCAACCACCCTACCTACCTACCTACCTACCTACCTACCTACCTACCTACCTACCTACCTACCTACCTACCTACCTACCAACCACTCTACCTAGTCAGTCAAGTCAAGTTTATTTCTATTGCGCTTTTCACAACAGACATTGTCTCAAAGCAGCTTTACAGAATTTTAGGAGTTAAGGTGAATGGTGTGTATTTATCCCTGAAGAGCAGCCGTGGCGACTCTGAGGCACCTGTAGCGTCTACCAATGGGAGAAGGGTGAATAGTTGGGGTGAGAGGTATCTTTGATGATCCCAGTTCCCCTTTGCAGAGAACGTTCATTGTAGATGTTCTCCAAGGTGGGACGCTGAGTGCCGATGATTCATTGGGCAGTTTTCGTCACCCTCTGAATTGCTTTATGAGATTCAGTTAGTGAGGATGCTCTCAATGGTACAGCGGTAAAAGTTCTCCAGTAGCCTGTAGCACAGACACCACTTTTAAAATCTCCTCAGAGAAGAAGATCTGCCTTCCTGATCAGGATAGAAGAGTTCAGAGACAAGTTGAGATCCGTAAAGATATGAACTCCCAGAAACTTAAAGCTTACAGCTGCTCCGCTACTGATCTACCTGCCTATCTGCCAACATACCGATGTCTTTTTTTACGCAAACAGGAGGAAATGGTGATGTCAGTCATCCTGTACCAGGCTGTTGATTGTCTCATGATCCGATTCCACATTTCCAAAAACAAAAGAATAAATTCAACAGAACTGTGTATGATTTTTAAGAATAACCACTTAATTGTATATGAAGTGATTAACCGTTTGTTTTGTCACTTGATTTAACATAATAGGAGCTCGAGTAATGGGCAATTGCTCCGTTTTAGAGTTTTATATATAAATATATGGCAACCCATGAAACCAAAGAGAAAACGCAAACATTTAGACGAGTCTATGAATGAATATTTTACTAATGATGAATGTGAACCTTAAACAGTGTAATTCTGTTTATAATGTGTGTGTGTGTGTGTGTGTGTGTGTGTGTGTGTGAGTGTGTGTTTGTGTTTGCTTTAGTTCTTCATCTTTTACAGATTCAGAATATCAGTACTATTTCGAGACTCTGAAAGCTGAAATCTCGACTGGTTCTGACTAAACAATTCAGAACGACATTGTCTCAAAAATATTTCTAAATGCGGATTGGACCCTTTTTTCTGCAAGTATAATTGAGCACAATGGATTAGTGTGTTTGCGTAATTCCCTGTAACACTTGAACACTGAATTAAAACAGTAAGCTTCTGTCTTTCTGAATGTTTGCCTGGTAAGTCCTTTGCTACAATATTTCTTTCCTTGCAGTGCAAAAACACAGACAGTGATTAGAGACTAATCACAGACTCACCACTGACAAAAAACACTGAAAAGTAAAGACTTACCACAGATAGTGACATCAATTACAGACTCACTATAGACATGGGACAGAGTGTAACACGTGATTTAAAGAACCATACACGTCTTTTATTCAGGAAGGTGCAGAAGCTAGTGTGACTGGGGTTAGTTAATTTTGGTGTCTTTGTTTTTGGAAATAAAAAAAAGTAAATTAAAAAAGGTAAGCGATATTTATTCCATCTGTAGGAGTATTGAGAATGTTTGCTTTTAAAATTCTCATCATCTCCCTGGTTGAAAATAGAGCTTTGGAAAAATGATGTTAAAGACCATCTAATACTCACGTGAAGTTTAGGATGATGAGTTTTTCACTGACATATTATTGTCATTGGTCCGTTTGAATTTGAGGGGAGGAGCCTCACTTACATTATAAAGATCCTAACTGTTGAATCAAGTTTGTTGGACTAGTAGCCAACGCTCCTTTTGTCATGATGTGAAGTTCTGAGAACATTGTAATAGACTGTTTATTACGTTTTTTCTCAGTATCTTTGAAACGTTTCCCAGATCCGAAATGAAATTCTTAAAACTACTTGTTCCTCCACATCATTTATTCATTTGTGCTCATCATAAGAACATTTCTTGTTGCTTTGATCAAATGTTTTTGTACAATAATTCAATCGATTGTGTACGAGTGTCTGCTGTTTCCTACATTATCAGTTGTTTATGTTCAAGTTGATCGAAATATATTGTACTGGTTTCACCTGAATAGTTTTAACCCCCAAAAACATCTCAGCATCAGTTCATTGTGTACGTCAGCGAATGTAAAATGATTCAACCAGTCGCCAGAATCTGTCATCTAACATTTATTTTAAACTTTGTTTTTTGTAAATGTGTTGAATTGATGAATTGTGCAGATGAATCTTGAACGTCACTAATGAAGGCGAGTGAACGGCGTCAGATCGACCAAAAATCAACCGGTTCTCTAAAACAGGTCAAAGGTGAATCTGGTGAAGCTTCAGTTGGAGAGTGAAAACAGACAAAACACAGAATTACACATTCTGAAAATGGATCAACAACCAAGAAACAAACAAACACCAGTACAGTAAAAGTGTGAATCCTGTCCGGTCTCATACAATCAATATAAATCAAATATCCAGTCAAATAAATGAATTTGTGCTAAAATTCAGATCCCAAACAGAAGGATGTAAAAATGTGTGCATTTTCAGTCATTGTGATCCAAAACTATAGTTTATATCAAGAAATCCTGAAACTGTGCAGCGTCACACTGATAACATGAATAAATGTTGATGATTTTGTTTGTGAAAAAAGACGAAGAGACTTTTAGTTCTGATGGGAATGAGATGATTATTGACACAAATACTCACTTTTGAGAGATGAACTGAGGATTTTGAGAAAAGTTCAGGCTTTTGCAAGAAATCCAGTGTTGTGCTGTTTGTACACATTGTTTTAAGGAAATGCACGCACTGGTTTGCAAATATTAAGGATGAGTTCAGTAACTTCACGGATCTTCAGGCTTTAACTTTTAAACCTAACGGAACGAACGATGATTATATTTATTGACTCCCTTATACAGACTGATCACAGACACATTCAATTCAATTCATTTTTATTTGTATTGCACTTTTAACAATGAACATTGTCTCAAAGCAGCTTGAATAAATATGAATAAAATGTTCTTTATAAGTGTAAGTTTGTCCCTGATGACTGACCCGGTGGCGACTGTAAATGAATTACGTTAAATGTTTTTACATGCTGGTAACCAAATTGGCATAAATCGGATAAACACATAGACTAAAAAAATAAAATCCTAGATTTTAGACCAAGTATAAGCACTGACACTATTTACCAATTAAGTATAGACTGACCACAGACAGTAATTATAAAGTGGTAACAGACAAATGTCATTTTTTAAACAAAATAGCTCCATGGATAAACACTGATCATGCAAAACTTTATGACATTATAACATAATGAGTGGTAAAGTGAAGAACACTGATGATCTCTTCATCGTGGCACCTGTTAGTAGGTGGATTTATTTATTAGGCAGCAAGTGAACATTTTGTCCTGAAAGTTGATGTTAGAAGCAGGAAAAATGGCGAGCGTAAGGATTTGAGCGGGTTTGACAAATTTTGACGTCTAGACGTCTGGATCAGAGTGTAACGAGTTATGAGTGCAATATAAATGAAATCATTTGCTTTTTCACCAAAATCCTGTATTGCGCTATTATTTTTTGGGGGGTATTAAGTGTTCATTTTGCTGTTGCATATGTGGAGAGAGGTAGGCGTTTGTGTGAGCTCTTCAATGAATGCGATAATGAACTTACTAAGTTTAAAAATTGATTTGATTTCACTTTGTAAACAGTTCTGAGACTGAGATGTTCTTTTGAATTTTTTATGTGCAAGTGGGTTTAGAATGTGAGGATTTATCATGCGGGCCGTATCTATTCAGTGTTAATGTGCTTCTGAGTTGTTAGCCAGCTAACAATTGTTGTACTATACAGGAATGCATTGTCACTGTAGCTCCAACTGGTCACGACTATTTTAGCAGCAAAAGGGGACCAACACAATATAAAGCAGTGGTCATAATGTTTTGCCTGATGAGTGTATATAGAGAATTATGCAAAAGTTTTATGTTGGTGTGAAACAATGCTGTACATGTTCCTTTTTTTATCAAATCAATATTTGGTGTGACCCCCATTTACCTGCAAAACAGCATCAATGCCTCTCTATACATTTTCATATCCAGGTAAAGTTAACTCAGCAGGTAGGTTGGTCCAAACATCTTGAAGAACTGACCACGAATCTTCTGTAGATGAAAGCTGCTTCAAATCTTCCCTCGCTTCTCGCTTCAGACTCAATCAAAGAAGTTGAGATCAGGACTCCTTTTCTGGCAGCCAAATCTATTACTTCCATGACTTCTGATTCTTCTCGATTTTGAAGATAGGTCTTAATGATAGTGGCTGTATGTTTGGAGTTGTTGTCCTGCTGCAGAATCAATTTGGGGCCAATTAGACACCTCCCTGATGGTACTGCATAATGGAGAAGTATCTGCTTCACTGTTAATCCTGGATAAATCTTCATCTCCATTTTTGACTCGTCAGTCATCAGTTTCTATCCCCAATTCCTCTGGTTTCATGCATAATTGAGTCATTTAGCTTTGTTTCCATGTAAAAGGCTTGGCTTTTCGGGTGAAATTCTTCCATGAAGATTACTTCTGGCCAGACTTCTTTAGACAGTACATGGGTGTACACTGCATCCGGAATGTTTTCACTGCGCTTCACTTTTTCCACATTTTGTCATGTAACAGCTTTATTCCAAAATAGATTAAATTCATTATTTTCCTCAGAATTCTAAAAACAAAACCCCCATAATGACAACGTGAAAAGGGTTTGTTTAAAATCTTTGCTAGTTTATTAAAAATAACAAATGAAAAAAAACATATATAAGTTTTCACAGCCTTTTTAATGACACTCAAAATTGAGCTCAGGTGCATCCCGTTTCCACTGATCATCCTTCAGATGTTTCTAGAACTTAATTGGACTCAATTAATCGACTGGTCACAACTGTTTTAGCAGCAAAAGGGGACCAACACAATTTAAAGCAGTGGTCATAATGTTTTTCCTAAAGAGTGTATATAGAGAATTATGCAAAAGTTTTATGCTGGTGTGAAACAATGCTGTACATGTTCCTTTTTTTTATCAATGAACTGAAGAGAAATCAAAATCAAATCAGTATTTGGTGTGACCACCATTTACCTGCAAAACAGCATCAATTCCTCTATATACATTTTCACTTCCAGGTAAAGTTAACTCAGCAGGTAGGTTGGTCCAAACATCTAACCACAAATCTTTTGTAGGTGAAAGCTGCTTTAAATCTTTCCTCGCTTCTCGCTTCAGACTGAATCAAAGAAGTTGAGATCAGGACTCCTTTTCTGGCAGCCAAATTTTTTACTTCCATGACTTCTGATTCTTCTCGATTTTGAAGATAGGTCTTAATGATAGTGGCTATATGTTTGGAGTTGTTGTCCTGCTGCAGAATCAATTTGGGGCCAATTCGACACCTCCCTGATGGTACTGCATAATGGAGAAGTATCTGCTTCACTGTTAATCCTGGATAAATCTTCATCTCCATTTTTGACTCGTCAGTCATCAGTTTCTATCCCCAATTCCTCTGGTTTCATGCATAATTGAGTCATTTAGCTTTGTTTCCATGTAAAAGGCTAGGCTTTTCGGGTGAAATTCTTCCATGAAGATTACTTTTGGCCAGACTTCTTCGGAGAGTACATGGGTGTACACTGCATCCGTAATGTTTTCACTGCGCTTCACTTTTTCCACATTTTGTCATGTAACAGCTTTATTCCAAAATAGATTAAATTCATTATTTTCCTCAGAATTCTAAAAACAAAACCCCCATAATGACAACGTGAAAAGGGTTTGTTTAAAATCTTTGCTAGTTTATTAAAAATAACAAATGAAAAAAAAACATATATACGTTTTCACAGCCTTTTTAATGACACTCAAATTGAGCTCAGGTGCATCCCGTTTCCACTGATCATTCTTCAGATGTTTCTACAACTTGATTGGAGTCCACCTGTGGTCAATTCAGTTAATTGGACATGATTTGGTCTTTAGAAGTTCACACAGTTAACAGTGTATGTCAGAGCACAAACCAAGCCATGAAGTCCAATGAATTGTCTGTGGAACTCAGAGATAGGATTGTATGGAGGCACAGATTTGGGGAAGGGGACAGAAAAACCTCTGCAGCATTGAAGGTCTTAATGAGCACAGTGGCCTCCATCATCCAAAATAGAAGAAGTTCGGAACCACCAGGACTCTACCTAGAGAGGAGCCAAACTGAGCGATTGGGGGGGAAGGGCTTTAGTCAGGGAGGTGAACATGAACTGGATGATCACTCTGAAAGAGCTCCAACGTTTTTCTGTGGAGAGAGGAGAACCATGGAGAACAACAACTATCTCTTCAGCACTCCAACAATCAAGTCTGTATGGTAAAGTGGCCAGATGGAAGCCTCTCCTCAGTAAAAGTCACATGACCGCCCACCTGGAGTTTGCTACAAAGCACCTGAAGGACTCTCCGACCATGAGAAACAAAGATTGAACTCTTTGGCCTGAATGCCAAGCGTCATGTTTGGAGGAAACCAGGCACCGCTGATCAACTGACCGAAACCATCCCTACACTGAAGCATGGTGGTGGTAGTATCGTGCTGTGGGAATGTTTCTCAGCAGCAGGAACTGGGAGACAAGTCAAAATCCAGAGAAAGATGAATGCAGCAATGTTAAGAGACTTCCTTGATGAAAACCTGCTCCAGAGTGCTTTGGACCTCAGACTGGGGTGATGGTTCACTCCAAGCACACATAAGATAACAAGAGAGTGGCTACAGGACGACTCTTTGAATGTCCTCGAGTGGCCCAGCCAGAACCCAGACCTCTGATTAAACATCTCTGAAGAGATCTGAAAATGTATATAATATATACCACCTAATAACATATGCCACGTTGAAGAGACAATCAGTATGTATACGTACGTATATAATTTTTTGCACAATAACGCATGGCCTAACCCTATATGCTGCTTGCTAGATGCAGCTAAAAACATGCAGAATACACATGATGACAGGAGTGGATTGAGACCTGGGAGCTGATAATAACTGAGTATTTCTGAGCAGATCTAAAGCGAGGAAACGCTCCGAGGACGGCTAATACACAGACGAGATAAAGGACAGGATCAAAATTACACCTCGCTGGGTGTGAAATCCAAATCAGCCCCTGTGACAGCAAGACAATGTGTTTCTGCTCTGTGTGTGTGTGTGTGTGTGTTTTTGTACAGTGTGGCTATTTTTGGAAACACGGTTCACGGTGTATAAGAATATTACAAGTCTGGCACGTCCAACCAAGAAAAAAAGCGAGCGGTGTGAAATGGAATGTGTGTCTGTATGTGTGTGTGTGTGTGTGTGTGTGTGTGTGTGTTAATGAGAAAAGTACAGCCATGACATGAGTACTCATTTTTCCATCATACATAATTGTTGGAGTTTTTCACCCCAGGTCTTATGACTATTACATCTCAGTCCTGTAATAACTGTGTATTATGTGCAGGAGCAATAAGATTTATTAATCAGCACACAGTATTCCTTACTGAAAAGGTCTACCATTGGTCATTTAGGTTTATTGGCAGAAAGAAAAGAGTTCTAAACCTAATTTCTTCTTCTTCTTCTTCTTTTGGCTTCTTCCATTAGGGGCGCCACAGCGGATTATCCTTCTCAATACCCCTCTGTCTGCTACATCTGCCTCTTTCAACCAAACTACCTGCATGTCTTCCCTCACCACATCCATAAACCTCCCCCTTGACCTTTCTCTTTTCGTCCTTCTTGGTGGCTCCATCCTCAGCATTCTCCTACTGATATAGTCAAGTCAAGTCAAGTTTATTTGTATAGCGCTTTTCACAACAGACATTTGATGTCACCCAGATGAGGATGGGTTCCCCTTTTGAGACTGGTTCCTCTCAAGGTTTCTTCCTCATAACATCCCTTGAGAGGAACCAGTCTCAAAAGGGGAACCCATCCTCATCTGGGTGACATCAAGAGTTTGATAATGAATTTTTCCAACAATAGTCAAGTCAAGTTTATTTGTATAGCGCTTTTCACAACAGACATTGTCTCAAAGCAGCTTTACACAAATCAACAGTGATGGTGAATGGTGCGAATTTGTCCCTGATGAGCAAGCCGTGGCAACAATACAGAACACTGGACAGTGAGAACTAACATGAGTACTGGAGTATAAGATTATAAGTGATGTTCTTTCTGCAGTCTTATACAGTCTATATGGTTAGTAGCTCCTAGTTTTATGAGCTCAGCATTTGTGATCATCACAGATCCAGCATCAGCTTCTCCATGCCAGAGCCTTAACACTCCAGGAGGTCCAATGTCAAAACTCAACACATGTAGCGGGATCCAATTGACACTGGTACGTCTCTAGATGGTTCGGGATGTTTGCGAGTTCGGCATCTACTTCTTCAAAGGTCCGTAATCACCAAGAGGGGGAGGTGACTGGAGCTGGCCACCTCAGGGTGTCTCGGGATGGGGAGAGAAAGAGAAGCAGTGGAGAGGAATTAGCGTAGCTGCTGTTCATGATATTAACAGCACAAGTTGATAATGTGCATGTGATCAGATGTTCTGGAGCACAAGGTTATGATGTGATGTGTGTTATGTGTAGGCTTTGCTAAAAAGATATGTTTTTAATCTACACTTAAACTGGGAGAGTGTGTCTGAGCCCCGAACACCGTCAGGAAGACTATTCCAGAGTTTAGGAGCTAAATGTGAAAATGCTCTACCACCTTTAGTGGACTTTGCTATTCTAGGAACTACTATATACTATATATACTATATATACTATATACCCCATGTCTCTCGTCTGCACATGTCCAAACCATTTCAATCTCCTCTCATCTTGTCTCCAAATGTCCCGCATGCACTGTCCCTCTAATAAACGAATTTCTAATCCTGTCCATCGTCGTCACTCCCAACAAACATCTCAACATCTTTAGCTCTGCTACCTCCAGCTCCACCTCCTGTCTTTTACTCAATGCCACTGTCTCTAAACCATACAACATCTTAGGTCTCACCACAGTCCTATAAACTCTGGTTAAACCCAGACTGCATTTGGTTGCCTTGTACTTGTACATGTGTAATGACAATAAAGTTGAATCTAATCATCTAATCTAATCTTCTCCACCCACTCCACCCTGTCTGCACTCTTTTCTTCACTTCTCTAATACACTCTCCATTACTTTGCACTGTTGACCCCAGGTACCTGAACTCCTCAACCTTCTCCACCTCTTCTACATTTTCATGGGTCTAGAGTGGAACCCCACACAAACCTAATATATCTTCATGCAGGTTTTATGTGGAAAACCTTCTCAGATGCACAGAGTGGCCCCCAATTGAATGTCGGGCCCCATTTTCACTAAGCTGACACTCTTTGGCCCTTGAGCAAGGCCCTTATCTGACCCAAGCTTCCGAACATCACTGGGATATGCAAAGAAAGAATGTGTCAAGTAAAAAGCACCTTTACCTTGATCTAGATGCTCTTATTAAAAGATCTTAATTGCGGTGAGCGGTTAAAGGGTTGAGGACCTTGCTCAAGGGAGCATTGGAGGTTTTTTGGTGCTTTTGTACTCATGATCTTCCGATCAGAAGTCCAATGCCTTAAACATGTGTCTGGATCCCTGAGGGAAGTAGTACCTTAGGAATTATGCACATCTGGGAAAAATAAAGCTGGTCTGGAAAGAAGGTAATACATTTTATTTTATTGTTTATTTTTTTTAAGGCACTGGACTCTGGATCGTAATGTCATGAGTTCAAATCCAAGCCACATTAAGATACCACTCCTGGTCCACTACCAGTGCCCTTAACCCCATAACTGCTCTGTTGCATGAATGAGAGAAATTTGCTCTGGATAAGGACCTCTGCCAAATGTTGTATTCAATGTCTTTAGATGCTCTAGCATGAAGTCCGCTCTATGAAGATCTGCTTTCCATGGGTTGGATAATTTGTTAGATCTCCTGCTATAGATTTCCAACGCTATTGAACATCTTTGGGATGAATGTGAATGCTGACTACACCCTAGACCTCCTCACCTTCTCACCTACATCAGTTCCTGACAGTATATATAAATACTGTTACAGGGAAGTTACACAGAATGTTTAACAGAAAGTTGCATCATCACAATTTGAACATTATGAGATTATTTTATTTATTTTCCAATGATATCAAACGACAAGTTCATGTTGCAGGTACAATGCTAATATTGGAATTATGCTAGAATTGTACATACTCTCTAAAAAAATAACAAAAAAACAATTACTTGAATATCCCTACATTCGTTATAGAATTAGCATGGAGACTGGTTAACCATGTTTTGTATATTTGCTAATTCTTATGTAATTTCTATGCTAATTAGCTATGATAATGCCATGGTAAATATGTGCTTTGCTAATACTATACTATGCTAATTCTATGTAAATATATTGGTCTAAACCTAACCCTAGATAATTTTTTTAGATAAAAAAATGAACTGCTAAAGAAACAAAAGGATCCGTTTTGTAACATCATGTTTCCTGTGACAAAAGCAGCTCTGTTTGGTGCTAACGAATCTTGATCTGATCTGATTAAACTGTCTTAAGGCCACAGCTGGAGCATAATTAGTTTTCTGTCATTTGAGCTGCAAAGATCATGAGTGCAAACGGAATTTTCGGGTTAGAATCGTGAGAATCCTTTAGGATTATAACGAAGAAGAAATCACCCATTGTATCTGCATTAGGGTTGTGCAGCTCCATAACTGAGGGTGATGCGATTCGCATCTTGACACAATACATTAAATTAAAGATACACATGAACCAAATAAAACCAGACGTTCTTTTCCTGTTTTGTCTCCAGGAAGTTACAGCTCCACCTTTGCTGTGTTAATCTGTGTTCTATGTGACTCTCTGACACGCCTTGGTCTCCGTAGTGTTGCGATACCTCATGTTTATGTAGAAGCAGCGGTGCTAACGGAACGCCCCCGAGAAACGAGTAGAAATCAAACCACATATAAAATAATAGTAACAAATTATTGATCAATTTCGAAATAATAAAAGTGTAGTGCATCTTAAAAACTTGCTTTCAGCTTCCCCCCTTAGGGGGCGCCACAGCGGATCATCCGCATGTTTGATTCGGCACATGTTTTTACGCTGGATGCCCTTCCTAACGCAACCCTCCCCATTTATCCGGGCTTGGGACCGGCACTAAGAGTGGCTGTGGTTGGTCCCCTGAGAGCGCCGCATCCTAACCACTAGACCACCAGGGAAAAGTATAGCACATCTACTAATAATAAATAAACCTTTTTTACTTAAATATAGTGCACTGCGATACAAATCCACACTTTTTTCAACCAATGTATCACATCGTTAACGTTTCTGTCGATGCACCAAAGCGAATCGAAACTCAAAAGCAACTACTTTGCACCCATAAAACTTTGTGTTCAACAGTGTACCCATTCCTGCATCCTGAAATTCATATTCAAGCTTCAAGGTCTGGTAAATAGTTTTTCGACGATAAACCGCATCTGAAGGAAAAAGTATTTCCTCTTCGCGGGAGAGCTGAAAAAGTGTAAAAGATAAGGTCACTGAACTTGTTCACTGCTTCCTCTTATCTCTGTCATTTTGCAGCCTTTCAAACTTGTCCTGCTGGTTCTTATTCGATCATCTCTAGAAGGTCTCGGCTGTAGGACGGATGTGATGACATCACGGTGATGGTGATGGTGGTGGCTTTTTTGTTTGCGTGGTGTGCAGCTGTGTCCCGCCCTTGGGAGGCGAGGTGGAGGCGTGCGTCGCCAAGCGCTATTCAGCTCCTGCTGCTGCCCACTAATTAAGCTGTCAGAGCAGAGAGGGAGCGAGCGGAGAGGGCGACAGCGTAAGAACAGTGGAGGAGCGAGAAAGCTCAGGCCCCCACGCTCCATCCAGCCTGTAATTTTACTGCAGCTCAACAAGCCACTTTGACCGACCAAGCAGTCTGAGAAGCAAACTCTTTTAGATGCACTGATCCAAATGATCTGAAGTTGGTGGACTGTTTTTAGTGGTTTAAATGGAAAAACGTTGCATACAGTAGTACTTGAAAGTTTGTGAAAACTTTCAGAGGTATATTTAAATATAAATATGAGCCAAACCATTTCCATTTACTTGAACTTCACTACATTGCATAGTCAAATATTGGATTTTTTATTTAATTATATTTTGCGAAATCATACGTTCTTTTTTATTTGAGTGAATAAAAACTCACAAATCAAGTTGCCTATCTGGGTCGAGCATGCGTTCTGTTTTAAACTTGCTTTGATTGCCGCTTGGTGGTATCTATTTATCACAAACACCCACTTCAACATACTAAACAATAAGATCAGTTTGCAGACGACACTATTGTGGTGGGCCTGATCTCCAACAACAATGAGATGAGCTACCTACAGGAGATTCAAAACCTAGAGAGATGGTGCCAGGAGAACAATCTTCTCCTAAACGTCAGCAAGACCAAGGAGTTGATAGTGGACTTCAACACAAAGCAGCAGTGTTCATACCTATCAGTAAACATCAACGGGACCCCAATGGAGAGAGTGGACAGTTTCCGGTACATAGGTGTTCACATCACATCTTGGTCCTGCCACATCAACACCCTGGTGAAGAAGGCCTGGCAGCGTCTGTACCATCTAAGGGACTTTAAACTACCCTCTCAGGTGCTAAAGACCTTTTATACTTGCACCATTGATAGCGTCCTGATGGGTAGCATCACTTCCTGGTTCGGGAACAGCACCATGCAGGACAGGAGAGCCCCTCAGAGCTATTCTCAGAGTGGTGCGGTCAGCTGAACGTACCATCCACACGAACATCCCTAACCTGCAGGACATCTACAGCACGTGGTGCCGGACCAGGGCTAGGAAGTTGTGAAGAACCTCAGCCATCCCAACAATGGACTCTTTTTTTTTGTTGCGTTCAGGGAAGCACACAGAGAGATTGAAGAGGAGCTTCTTCCCGCAGGCCATTTGGCGTTTAAACCAGGAAACACTAGTACTTGACAATCCAGTTTTTCACTTTAATTTTTAATGTCAATATCTACCATACTCATCCATGTATATACATATATTTTCATATCCATTCAAAAAAACCGTGATTAAAGGCATGGGGTGGTGGATATCTTAGGTGGATGTGAGTGTAGTTGGTATATGAGAATAAGATTATTGGAAACACAAATACTTGGGTATCTTAAAAAACACGAGGTATATTGTAAGATAAACAGCAGTGGGATAGACTTCAGGGTGGAGTGAGGTCAAAGTATTAAACAAAAAAACACTCTTTTTAAGTGCTAAATCACCTACAAAAAAAACATGACAAAACACTTCCCTAACTCCCTCACCAAAAATGGAGAAAAAACCCACAAAACAACACATATATATATATATATATATATATAATAAGGAATAAAAGATATTATTAATGTATATCTTTATTGTATAATACAGTGAGTTTTTACAGTGAAGGTACGGCACAGGTCAAACTTGGGATCAGAACAGGCGTAGTTCAATAGCAGTTAATCACAAAAGAGCTTCGGCTCCTGATCCCAGTTTCCTACTTTATAGGTCACCTCCTGCTGACGTTATCTATGGATAGAGGGCACGTCTTTAGTTAACTGGAATGCAGGGAAGACCTGGGCTGGAGTCTCGGAGTGGTACCTGCACACATAAACCGCACACCGCATACAAATACAATACAACCCCTAAAATACCGCGGGGTATCAAAAAGTTACAAGACTAACTGAAGCTAGTCTGACCAACTGAATAACCACATCTGCGATTTCTTCGACAGCAAGTTAGAACTTGCAAATCAGAAACTGCCCAAATCTGCCACCAAGACGTTTGACACGACATACGTTTGACATACGGCGATGCTGCAACGAGTCATTGGAAGTGTTTTGAGTGGCAGAAGAATGTTGTAAATGTTGTAACCATTCGGCACCTCACACATCATGATTATCGGACAACGATCCACATGAGCTCACTTCCACACCCGCTCTACTCGCCAGATTCGGCTCCTAAGGACTTCAGCCTCTTCCCAAAGATGGAGATCCATTTTGACACCAGTGCGGAGATCTATTGCGATTCGCAGAAGCTGCTCGACTCACCTCCGAAGACAAAACTTTCAGGACACATTTTAGAAGTGGCAGGAACACTGGGAGCCCTGTATTGGTGTGCAGGGGGACTATTTTGAAAGTGAGAATGTGTAGATAAATAAAGTACTTTCTTGTAAACAGAGCAAGTCTTGAAACTTTTACGCCGTTTTGGTTTTGGGCTCATGATATTTGTAATAAATCTTAATCAGTGTTTAATCTATTATTATGATTATATTTATAGATCAGTGTGCTGAGAGTCACATTCAAGTCCTTTTGCATAAACTAAGTTGATTAAGCAAAAGTCTTTTGACAAAAATAAAAACAGGAACATTATAGCCATAATAAATTATAATACTTTGGATACTTAAGTATGTTTGAAGGCAAATACTTTTGTATTTTTACTCAAGTGAAAGTTTAACTTTTACTGAAGTAATATGTTCTATATACAATGTCGATAAAATCTATGCAAAAATTTGCCTTGATATTTGGTGTGAACCAATGATTGCATGTTTCCAGTAGCCCTGCATGAAGGCTGCATGGAGGATTTGCAAACCATTTTCCCAGAAGCTTCAACTCTTAGAATTCTAAAGGGTTCACAAACTTCTAAGCACGGCTGTAAGAACACTCGTTTTAGATGACACTCAGGACTGCACTCGCATTTACAGGATTGTTTTTTGCACCCCACTTTGGCTAAACCATTATTCTCCACCCATCTTTCAAGTACTACTCGATTATCTCCTGCTGTATGAATTTTACCCAGAAGCGAGCAGTTTATTTCAGACACGTCTTTGTTTTGTTTTGTTTATTTAGCTGTGCATGCATATGAAAACGGTTATTACCCTGGGATGGAGTGGCAACCCGGCCAGGGGGTATTTGTGTCTCAAACCCAGTCTTGGTATTTTCACTGAGGTTTTGAGTGCTATCTGATATTAAGCAAAGGACACAAAAAAACCCAACTTTTTTATATTTAGTTTAATTAAGGCAACAATTGTGAGACAAAGAAGTTCCTGTCAATCCAATTAGATAAAAGATACAGTTTGTCTCTTATCTACTTTGCAAACTTATCTCCTGTCCTCTACTCTGGCTGAGACTGTCCATCAAATGCTTTGCGTTCAAGAAGGCGCTTACTCAATGGTTTAAACAATGGGTTTTGTAACAGAAGGTCATGAGTTCAACTCGTAGCACCACCAAGATGTTACTGCTGGGCCCTTGAGCAAGGTCCTTAACTCTTAACTGTCCAGTTGTACGTTGCTCTAGATAAGGGCACCTGACAAATGGCATAAATGTAAGCTGGCATTGTACCTGATCCCCACCTTGCAGATAAACTTTCTTTCAGCTTCTCCCATTAGGGGTCGCCACAGTGGATCATCGGCATGTTTGATTTGGCAAATGTTTTTTACGCTGGATGCCCTTCCTAACGCAACCCTCCCCATTTATCCGGGCTTGGGACCAGCACTGAGAGTGCGCTGGCTTGTGCAACCCTAATGGCTGGAGTTGGTTCCCTGACTGGGGATCGAACCCAGGCCGCAGCGATGAGAGCGCCGCATCCTAACCACTAGACCACCAGGGAACCTCCCCACCTTGCAAATACTGAGCCCAAATACAATTTTGCACAAGGGTGACCCAATCGGAAGGTCCTTGCCCACAAACACCACTCTGAGACTTGGCTCTAGAGGTGGGTCAAGATCTGGGCTCAGCTTATTGCCACCAAGACCTCCACTAATTAGAAATATGATGTCGTTACAGGATGCAGAAAGAATAGTTTATGCTTTTGTTACTTCTAGATTAGACTACTGTAACGCTTTACTGTCTGGGTGTTCGAGTAAGTGCATAAATAAGCTTAAGTTAGTGCAGCAGCAGGAGTCCTTACTAGATCTAGGAAATATGACCACATCACCCCTGTTTTAATCAGTCTACACTGGCTCCCAATCAAATCTCACATTGAATATAAAATATTACTACTGACGTATAAAGCATTTAACGGTCTCGCACCACAGTATCTGAGTGAACTTCTGTACCAGTATGATCCTCCATGCCTACTTAGATCAAAAGGTGCAGGCTATCTGTTGGTTCCTTAAATAATGAAGACTACAGCAGATCTTTCTCTTATAAAGCCCTGCAGTTATGGAACAGCCTTCCAACCAGTGTTCGGGACTCAGACACAGTCTCAGTGTTCAAGTCGAGGTTGAAAATGTATTTATTTAGTCAAGCCTTTTATCAGTAGATTTTTCTTAGGTAAAGGTGCAGATCTGGAGGGAGCATAGATATAGAGTGTTTGGTGAACTGGTATATTTGTATGCTGTCGTTCCCTCACATTCACACGTTCACTCGGGTTTGTTGACGGTGGTGTGGTGGGTCGTCTCTTATCCCAGAGATCCCTCATGTCCGTGTTACCTTCTGGTCCTCCCTTTTAGTTATGCTGCCATGGCGAGTCTGCCGGAGTCCAAACTGCACAGTGACATTAACTTTCATACACTAATAGGGACACTTAATAATCCATATCCTTCTCTTCCTGTCACCCTCTCTCTTTCTCTCTCTCTCTCTCTCTCTCTCTCTCTCGGTCGAGTTAAACATGCTCCTGAGGCTCCAGTGACCACTGTTCCTGCCCCTCTCCCCTCCGTGGATCTTCACACTTTTGTGCAGCTTGGGACGGTCTTTTATCAACACCTTGGGAGGTTCCATGTAATTCCGGAGTAGAACAGGTGCTTTGAGGATGGATTAGACTGTAGTTGGTGTCGGCGGTCTGCTGCACTGACTCTGTAGTGCAGTTTGCTTCTGATCATCATCATTGTACCCCGCAACATTGTATATCTTCTTCAAATATACATTTGATGCAACCCAGATGAGGATGGGTTCCCTTTTGAGTCTGGTTCCTCTCAAGGTTTCTTCCTTATGCCATCTTGGGGAGTTTTTTCTTGCCACAGCTGCTCATCAGGGACAAACATACTTACAAGGAACATATTTATGTTTAATCACCACATTATCAGTGTCCAATCAATGGCCACACCTAAAAGTCACTGAAAATGGAAATCATTAGATTTAAACAGGTGGAATTTGGTGTGGCCCTCTGTGTGGTTGGAATAAAAACCTGCACCCACACTGAAAATAAAAGATTGGACTGAAAAGATTGGACACCACTGCAATAATAAATTAAAAGCTATCCAAGAACCATTACCGCAAACTACATATGCCAATTCTTGGCAAAATTTTAATTTTTGCCTATATGTGTTGGTTTTGGCCATCTGGATTTACGACATCCGTATATCATTGTGTAAAGACTTTTAAAGCTGGCTTTTATAAACTGATAGCTCATTGGTTAAAGCTCTGGGTTATTGATTGGAAGGCTGGGCGTCTAAACCTCACTATTGCCAAGCTGCCACTCTTGGGTCCTTGACCAAGGTCCTTAAGCCTAAGTGCTCCAGGCTGACCTTACACTCTGACCCCAGCTTCTTAACATTGCTGGGAAATACTCTTCAGACCTACCTGTGCAGCTGGGGATGGTTCCACATCAACAGTTTGGGGATCCATGAGATCATGGAGCATCACAGGAGCAGTCCGTAATCTTGAAAGAAAATTGTATAATTCCAAATTGGAGGTGTTTAGAATTGCGTATAAAGACAGTACGCTCAGCTACAGACAGGCGCTAAATGCTGCTAGAACTGAGCACCTAAACAAACTCATAGAAAACAACTAAAACAATCCCAAGTTCCTTTTCAATCAGTAGCTAAATTAACAATTCAAGCATTAGAAAAATGTATTCCATCACAGTTTAGTAGTGAGAACTTAATGATAAAGTATTTAAAAAAACAATTGTGAAGGTCCAACCTTGGACAGCATCTCCTGATCCAATCTTACCTAAATCTCCACAACTGCACTGCTTTACACTTACATGACAGGAAGAGCTGTATGATGTTATTACCAAAGCCAAATCATTAACATGTCAGTTAGATCTCATTTTAACTAAACTACTGAAAGAAGTGTTACATACAGCTGGAGAGCCTTTTCTCTATATTATCAACTCCTCACTATCTTTAGGTCATGTCCCTAAACCCCTCACCTTGGCAGTTATTAAGCCCCTCATTAAGAAACCTAATTTGGATTCAAATGAACTATCGAATTACAGACCCATTTCAAATCTTCCATTTATGTCTAAGGTTTAAGAAAAGATTGTCTCTGCCCAGTTATGTCCCTACTTACAAACAAAAAATATCTTTTCTAGAGTTTCAGTCAGGTTTTAGGCCCCATCATAGCACAGAAACTGCTCTAGTTAAAATCACTAATGACCTGTTTTTAGCTTCAGACCAAGGCTTCATCTCGCTGCTAGTTTTACTAGATCTTAGTGCTGCATTTGACACAATAGATCATGATCTTCTGGACCGATTACAAAATGACATCGGCATTCAGGGAAAGGCATTTTGCTGGTTTAAATCCTGTCTAACCATTACTATTTTGTAGATTTAAAAGAAGAACTTTTCAGATTATTGCAAGTAAATTATGGGGTACCACAAGGTTCAGTTCTAGGACCCCTGCTTTTCACAATATACATAACCCTAACCCTTGGGAAATATTATTAGAAGGCATGGGATTAGCTTCAACTGCTACTGTATGCTATGATACCCAGCTATATATATATATATATATCAAAACAAAACGAAACATCTCAATTGGTTCTGCATAACTTTCCATTATAAAATTCTGATAAGACAGAGATTTTGCATTTTAACCTGCATTTTAACCTGCATATAGAGGATGTTCTGTAACTACTAGTTTAACAGTAAAAAACTTGGGTGTTATTTTTGACAGCAACTTGTCTTTTAAATATCATATCAACCATATTACAAAAACAGCCTTCTTTCACCTTAGAAATATTGCTAGGCTAAGAAACATGTTGCCTATATCTGATGCAGAGAAGCTCGTTCATGCGTTCATGACCTCCAGAATAGACTACTGTAATGCATTACTAGGTGGATGTCCTGCGTCATTAATAAACAAGCTTCAGTTATTCCAGAATGCAGCAGCCAGAGTTCTTACAAGGTCAAGAAAATATGATCACATAACCCCGATCTTATCGTCCCTACACTGGCTTCCTGTTAAGTTTCGAATCGACTACAAACTATTGCTACTTACTTACAAAACATTAAATTATTTGCTCCTATGTATCTATCCAGTCTTCTAATATGCTACAATCCATCATGCTTCTACAGATCTCTAAATTCCGGACTTCTAGTAGTTTCTAGAATAGCAAAGTCCATTAAAGGTGGGTGATCATTCTCACATTTAGCTCCTAAACTTGTAATAGTCTTCCTGACAGTGTTCGGGGCTCAGACACACTCTTCTAATTTATGTTCAGTAGGCTGTAGTTTTCTGAAACATGTACCAGTGAAGGTTTATCCAGACATGTATTTAGCCTCGCTGGTCTGATTAGTACCGTGGCCAACCGTGATACCGTGATTAGAACAAATCAGAAAATATAATAAAAAATATGAAATGAATCAGAAAACAAAATAGCGAATTAACAAATTCAAAAACAAATTTGTTTGTTGATTTGTTTATTTGTTTTCAGATTTGTTTGTGTTTTCAAATTGTTCATGTATTTTTTTTATTTCTTTTTTCTTAGATTTTTTTCTATTTGTTCATTTTGTTTATTTTGAGATTTGTTTATTTGATTTCTGATTTGTTGGTAATTTGTTTTTTGAATTGTTAGTGTTTTCGAATTTGTTGATATGTTTTCAAATTTGATTTTGGTCTTTTGTGCATTTTAAAGAAGGCTGGACAAAAATGTGGTTTTATTGCGCCAAATTCAATATAGGCATATTGAAAAAAATATAGAAAAATCATTTTCTTGTTTATTTTTTGTCCTAATAAGTAATTAATTAGTAATTATCTATTATAATCTCAGCCGCTCATTTGTGATTTTTTTTTTTGTGTTTTTTTTTTTTTATCTGGATGATTGTAAACAAAATATTTTATGCAACTGGACCCTCACAAATTATATACATCAGATAAAATAAAGCTGATTTCATGACCTGATTGTTATCTCTGGTGGTACACAGGAGAGTTTTGGAATGTCAGTTTATCTTGAGCTAATCTAATACGACTGCTTTCAGGCCAATTGCAAATTCAGAGCCAGAGTCAGAAAAGCATTTCACAAGACATGGCTGCCTCTTTCTTCTGTCTCTTTTTTTTTTTTTGTTCCGTCTGAAAAAATTGCTGTGCTCTATTTGAGTTGTAATCTCTCGACCGATTCTCCTGTGCAGTTCCCTCTTACAGAGACATTTTTGCTTTTTGAAAAATGTTTTCCTCTCTGGGCTCCTGGGGAGAGGATCTGTTCCTGGAGGTGTTTTCACAGTGAAGACTCCGCATGAGCTGCTTCAAAACCTTCCTGACTTCTCACTGGAACACTTTCAAGTTCTTTGTTGTTGATGAGGGTTACGTGGGCCAAGTCTAAAGCTGTTATAGAGGGGCTTTTTTTTTCCCATCAGTATGACCGAAAAGTCAAAAATGTTAGAGCCAAAGCTGAAACTGTATTTTTACAATAATGCAGATTAATGATGAAAGTTCTGAATGTGTCCTGTTCACCATTGTATCTCTGACATTCCCAACTCCCAGTGGAACATTCCTGGGATATACTGAATTACAATTATTATACATTTATATATATGGTATTTTTTTCAATACCAAATACCATAAATGGGAAGAAGGAGGATCATAGGGTGACGTATAAGAATGGAGGAAGGTGCACACAGGTGGATTATGTTCTATGTAGGATATGCAACCTGAAGGAGATTGGAGACTGTAAGGTGTAGGCGGGGGACAGTGTAGCTAGACAGCATTGTTTGGTGGTCTGTAGGATGGTTTTGGAGGCGAAGAAGAAGAGGAGGAGAGTGAGGACTAAAAGAAGAATAAGATGGTGGAAACTGAAGGAGAAAGACTGTAGTGTAAGATTCAGGGAAGAGGTCAGACAGGAGCTCAGTGGTGATGAGGGAGGCAGCTAGAAAGGTACTTGGTGTGACATCTGGAAATAGAAAGGAAGACAAAGAGACGTGGTGGTGGAATGAGGAAATGCAGGAAAGCAGAAGGAGAAAGAGGTTGGAGAAACAGAAGTGGGATCGACAGAGTGATGAGAAAAGTAGGCAAGAGTACAAGGAGATGCAGCAGCAGGAAAAGAGGGATGTGGCGAAAGCCAAGAAAAAGGCACATGGGAAGCTGGAGGAGATGTACTGCAAGTTAGAGCAATAAAGGATTGAGATGGAAAGGTGTTGACTAGTGAGGAGAGTGTGTTGAGAAGATGGAGGGAGTATTTTGAGCAGCTGATGAATGAGGAAAATGAGAGAGAAAGAGAAGGTTGGATGGTGTGGAGATGGTGAAGCAGGAAGTTGATATGATTAGTAAGGAGGAAGTGAGAGCAGCGATTAAGAAGATGAAGAGTGGAAAGCCGGTTGGACCAGATGACATACCAGTAGAAGCATGGAGATGTTTAAGAGAGATGCAGTGAAGTTTTTAACTAGATTGTTTAACAGGATTTTGGAAGGTGAGAAGATGCCTGAGGAATGGAGAAGGAGTGTGCTGGTACCGATCTTTAAGAATAAGGGAGATGTGCAGACCTGCAGTAACTACAGGGGTATTAAGTTAATCAGTCACACCATGAAATTATGGGAAAGAGTAGTGGAAGCCAGGCAGAGAGAAGAGGTGACCATCTGTGAGCAACAGTATGGTTTAATGCCGAGGAAGAGCACCACAGATGCCTTATTTGCTTTGAGAATGTTGATGGAGAAGTATAGAGAAGGTCTGAGGGAGTCACATTGTGTGTTTGTGGATTTAGAGAAATTGTTGGGTGGCAGTTGCTCACAGTAAAATGAATATAAAGAATAAAGTCCATTTAGGTTATTCATGTACAGCATTTGGCAGATGCCCTTGTCTCTGAGCAGTTTAGGGTTAAGGGCCTTGCTCAAGGGCCCCAGCAATTGCAGCTTGGCACGTTTGGGATTTCAACTGACGAGCAGAAGTCCAACTCTAAACACAGAGCTATGACTTTTCCAGAAGACGTGTGTTAAGCTGCATTTTAAAACCCTGTGGTTGCACAGCCTTCATAACGTCTTAGTCTTCTTCCTTGGTAGTTGGTGTTTTATGGGGACAGTTAGCAGGTGGTTGGAAAAAATTTTGCAGCTGGAGGGATTGTAAAAAAAATAAACCCATACATTTTACTCATTTCATTTTACGGAACATTAACGACACATCTGTATCCAAATCTTCGTTTTTTTTTTTCCTGTGATAGTTAACAAGAAGTGAGTGTTAGTGAGGACCAGGAAAACACAAACTTCTCCGTCCTTAATACATTCGACCTCATTTGTGTGCTTAATCGGGGCAAACTCTGTTTCCTGAAGAGTGGAATGTCAGAACCCAGTGTTTCTCTTTAAACATCATACAGTGCATCATGAAATTATTAATTTGATTTGGGGCCTTTTTAAACTTTATTTTAGCTGTAATAACTGGTTTTAATTTTGCCCAGAAAAAAAAAAAAACGCTGAATAATCACACTTAACTTGTATTATTTATTCCAATGCTTGTCTTACGTCACATTTATTTACAACCGAATAACAAATGATTTTGTCTGCACTATTAAATCGGCACACACTTCCCAAACATTATCCGGTCAAGTCAAGTCAAGTCAAGTCAAGTCAAGTCAAGTCAGGTTTATTTGTATAGCGCTTTTCACAACAGACATTGTCTCAAAGCAGCTTTACACAAATCTGTTGTGAAGGAAAAACTCCCTTAGATGTTATAAGGAAGAAACCTTAAGAGGAACCAGACTCAAAAGGGGAACCCATCCTCATTTGGGTGACATCAAGTGTTTGATCATAAATCTTTCAACAATACAGAACACTGGAGAGTGAGAACTAACATGAGTACTGGAGTATAAGATTATAAGTGATGTTCTTTCTGCAGTCTTATACAGTCTATATGGTTTGTAGCTCCTAGTTTTATAAGCTCAGCATTTATGATCATCACAGATCCAGCATCAGCTTCTCCATGCCAGAGCCTTTAAACACTCCAGGAGGTCCAATGTCAAAACTCCACACATGTAGCGGGATCCAACACCATCAGGAAGACTATTCCAGAGTTTAGGAGCTTAATGTGAAAATGCTTTACCACCTTTAGTGGACTTTGCTATTCTAGGAACTACTAGAAGCCCAGAGTTTTGAGATCTTAGGGAGCGTGACGGATTGTAGCGAGTTAAAAGACTGGATAGATAAATGGGAGCCAAACCATTTAGTGCTTTATAAGTGAGAAGTAATAGTTTGTAGTCTATTTGAAACTTAACAGGAAGCCAGTGTAGGGATGAGAAGATCGGGGTTATGTGATCATATTTTCTTGACCTTGTAAGAACTCTGGCTGCTGCATTCTGGACTAACTGAAGCTTGTTTATTAATGATGCAGGACATCCACCTAGTAACGCATTACAGTAGTCTATTCTGGAGGTCATGAACGCATGGACGAGCTTCTCTGCATCTGATATAGACAACATGTTTCTTAGCTTAGAAATATTTCTAAGGTGAAAGAAGGCTGTTTTTGTAACTTGGTTGATATTTGAAAGACAAGTCGCTGTCTAAAATAACTCCCAGGTTTTTTACTGTTGAACTAGTGGTTACAGAACATCCGTCTAAATGCAGGTTGAGATGCTGGAGCGTATGTATACTAGTTTTTGGGCTGATGAGCAAAATCTCAGTCTTATCAGAATTTAAAAGTAGAATCTTATGGGTCATCCAGTCTCTTATTTCCTTAACACACTCAGATATCCGGGTTAATTAAGACATTATCCGGTTTGTTTTAAAAAAATTTTTTTAAATTAGTTGTGTACTTATGGATTTTTACTGCGTTTACTGCGCTGTTTAATTTCGGTTTCTCCTGTTGAATATCTTCAGTAACGACAAAACAGCAGCGAGTAATGATTTTGCTACGTTTTCGCATCGTAACTACTCAATTTGAATATTAGTCTACTACTTCATTTCATTATTATAATATTATTCACGTATATACATATATTTCTCTATACTTTATACTTTTTTATTTATTATTTACTTTTTTTTTTATCCTAATATTTTATTCATCATTTAATTTAATTTGACTAAATCGACTTGGAATACAATGTTTTATTGCATAATTTATAATATTATTATTATTATTATTATTATTTTTTTTTTAAGCCAGCTACTGTATGTTTTCTTGTTTCAAGAAATGTTACCAAGTGTATCATCTATACCAATACAGAGTTCCTCATTTTTCTACTCCATTTTTTCTCCATTCACCTAACGTGTTTTGCATTCTTCTCTTCGCTGCAAAACATTTGGAAAGGAACCCTGGCACATGCAGCCTTGTACCGATCCCAAATCTCTTCCCGCTCCTCCGGACCGTTCTCTGGTATTCTGACAGCTTTTTGATATGTCTAGCAGAGATCCCTCTGCTCGCTCTCTTTCTCATCTCTATCATTCTCCTTCTTCTCATCTCCCACCTACGTTTTATTTCTCCGCAGGTCCGATACGAGAACAGGAACCGAGCTGGACTGGGGCTCAGCGGGTGCTGAGGAGAATCTCCTCTGCTTTGCCAGGTGCTTTTTCTTTTCAGCAGCACGTCGAGCAAAGAAATCGGAACACACCCGTCATGATTTCAGGGGTACTTTTTTGCCGAGATGAAAACATGGCCAGGATCAGTGTTCCTTGAGAGGAGACAGAGGAGAACCGTGAAATACGGTAGAAAGCTTTCCAAATGACAGTTCCAAGAATCCGGGAAAAGGACAAGAAGTGACTGGATTACACACTGAGCTTAAATTATGTAGAATCCTGCCGAGCTGGAGGGGGAGGGAGAGATGGAAGAAGGGAGAGATGGAGGAAAGGAGAGAACATTGCTGGTGACAGCATGGGTACCCTGGGGACACCTCAGATTCGGTACCTGGTCAGATGCCAGGCTTTGATTCTTTCCAGTTCTGCAGATTCTTATCTAAAAAAAAATGCACATTTGGACAAATACTAAGGAATGTATCTGTATTTACACTCTGTTCACAAAAGTAATGGGACACCAGACTTCTCCAGCCATGTGTGGTTCTTCCTTTGTGTGGTACAGTTCCTCAATTCCTCAAAAAACTCACACAATTGTATGAAATGTCTATTTATCATTCACATGAACTTGGAGGCCCAAACCTGCTCCATCATCACAATGCCCCTGAAGCTCCATGAAGATTAGCTTTCCATGGGTTAGAAGTGTGTGGAAGATCTCCTGCTGTAGAGCTCCATCACTATTTGGAAAGACCTTAAATGCTGACTGCACACAAAACCTCCTCACCACATCTCACCTGCATCAGTACCTGACTTAAGACACCTTTTGTGATGAAACTCTAGAGCATCTTCCCAGAAGATTGGAGCTTTTTTGAAGCGCAAATGGAGCCCCCAAATTCGACTCCAAAGTAGGCGTGGCCTAAATATGTAAGCATCATTTTTGCCACTGTTGCGGATGGAACCACAAATCGATCTTCCACACCAAGAACATTCATTCTTCTGAATCAGTTCCGGATACTACGACGGAACCTGCAGACGAGACATGACCAGACTCCTGAATTTTGTGCAATGCAGCGTGGGATTGTTGTGGGATTGTTGTAAGCTGTGCGTGTCATACCGAAGCCCATTTCAATGGCGTGTGAGCAGGATCGCTGCCCCCTCCCTGAGCGAGTATTGCCCCCTACCTCCTTTATTTCCCTCTGCTGGACCTGAGCATGTTCCCAGCCTGAACAAATGACAGGGTTTAATGATCGCTCTTACACATTTTAATCTCCATAATAATCCTGACTATGGAGAACGTCTGAGATTGGATTCACATCCAAGATGAAATCGAGGATTCTGATTGATCGGGAGGTGCTAATTACAGTTTTTATAGCATCTGAGACAACACCTTTTATTCTAATTGGCTGTTTCTATAGTAACAGCTCATTCGCAGGGATTTATTTTACACTGATGGAAGGAGTCTCCAGTGTCGGAGAGGTAAAGCCGAGGGAAAAAGTTCGAGGAACGCAAATGTATTGGACGTCTTTGGATGCTGGAGCATGAACGTTTTCCTTTACTTGAATCAGAAGCATGACGAACAGGAAGCTCAAGGAAGACGGCATTCCATTGGCGGGAACGCTGACCGCACCCCAGGCCTCCTCACCTCATCTCACCTACATCAGTTCCTGATGTTACTGACGTCGTTTTGGCTGAAAGAATCTCCACAAAATATAGTGGAACATCTTCCCAGAAGAGTGAAACTTCTTATAAGAGCAAATGGATGTTCATAAAGAAGCACATAGAAAATCCATTTGTCAACACAAGCAAATTGCGACGGGAAAATTTCATACATCCAAAAAAATTTCCAATTTTGGAGTGGAGGCACATATGGGTGGAAAAGGTGGGTGTCTGAATACTTTTGGCAATTTAGTGGATGTAAAATGATATTTTTAAGAAGTTGGAGAAGATGTTTATATACCTGGTGTTTTCTGAGAAAATGCTGATGGAGTGAATATTTATTGATTTCTTATAGTGAGACAGAAATGTCTGGTTTGTGTATTTATTTATTTAGGAAATCAATGCGACTTCTTTGGATCCTCTTTGGGGTGATTTGAGTTCGCCCCTGAAACACAGATCGGCTCTGACTCTAATTGGACCGTGTCTCAGTCCGGACTTGGTGCTGATAAAAAGCACAGTCATGTTTAAAGTTGCTGCTTCGAAAAGCGGCCTTGTGGCGCCATCTGGAGGTCAATTTATTTCGACTTTTCTCATTTTGCTTTGGGGCGTTTCTCAAATCATCCTTAATATTTGCAAACCAGTGACTGCATTTCTCAAAACAATGTGTACAAACAGCACAACACTGGATTTCTTGCAAACGTCTGAACTTTTCTCAAAATCCTCAGTTTATTTCTTAAAAGTGAGTATTTGTGTGCATGAACATCTCATTCCCATCAGAAAGTCACTTCGTCATTGTTCACAAACACAATCATCAAAATATTAAGTCATGTTATCAGTGTGACGCTGCACAGTTTCAGGATTTCTTGATATAAACAGTGTTTTGGATCACAGCGACTGAAAATGCACAAATTTTGAATTCCTTTTGGATATTTAATTTATATTGATTGTATGAGACCGGACAGGATTCACACTTTTACTGTACTGGTGTTTGTTTCTTGGTTGTTGATCTGTTTTCAGAATGTGTAATTCTGTGTTTTGTCTGTTTTCACTCTCCAACTGAAGATTCACCAGATTCACCTTTGACCTGTTTTAGAGAACCGGTTGATGATTGGTCGATCTGACGCCGTTCACTCGCCTTCATTAGTGACGTTAAAGATTCATCTGCACAATTCATCAATTCAACACATTTACAAAAAACAGTTTAATAGGAATGTTAGATGAAAGATTCTGACGACTGGTTGAATCATTTTACATTCGCTGACGTACACAATGAACTGATGCTCAGATGTTTTTTGAGGTTGAAACTATTCAGGTGAAACCAGTAGAATATATTTTGATCAACATGAAATAAACAACTGATAATGTAGGAAACAGCAGACACTCGTACACAATCGATTGTATTCATGTACTCAAGTTTTCGCAGTTTGATCAAAGCAACAAGAAATGTTCTCTCGATGAGCACAAATGAATAAATGTGGAGGAACAAGTAGTTTTGAAAATTTCATTTCTGAACTGAAAAACGCTCCAAAGCGACTGAGAAAAACTTTCTATTCCAGTCCATGTTCACATTAATACATCACACATTTTTTTTTGTCCTTTTTGGGCTTCCGTCCACACAGAAATGGCGAAAACTTTGACACCTTATTCTGATAGCGCTGACAAAACAAACCGTACTTTTGAGAGTTGATTTGAGGATTTTGAGAAAAGTGCAGGGTTTTGCAAGAATTCAAATTGTTTTTTTTTTAAACACACTTCCTGTTATGCAAATATTAAGGATGATTTGTGAAATTCTCCATGGTAACAGAGAAAAACTGTAACCATGAGGGGGCGTCATAAATACTAAACGAGACGCCGGAGTACTTTAGAGAGGAACGTGGCGGTATGTGTGCGTGGAGTTTATTGGGCTAATGAGATTACAGACGTGACCCTAATCCAGGTAACGACCTTAGTATCGGAGATCTCATCACACACACACACACACACACACTTACATTCACAGGAGATGCTCCGATCAGTCGTAAGTATGACTTGTTTGTTAAAATTCTTTTTGTTTAGTTATTTAGCATATGAAAAGTGCTGATGATGTGATTTATTCTTTCTGTCATCACCTGATTCTCACTTTATATAAACTGTAAGAGTCTTCAATAAATACACACATTTTTTGTTTGTAAATGTGTGTATATGCAGGTTTAGGTGTGAGGTGTTGCAGGATGTTAGTGCAGGATGTGGAGGTGAAGAACGGAGCATCACAATAGTGTGAGGACTCGAACGCAGCTGAATTATTGAACTAGTCGAAGCTCACAACCTGCATCTGTAGCAAAACTGCACAAGCGCCAATCTTTTCATATGGACTTAATAGCCGTTTTTTTTTTTATATAATTTTTTTTATAATTCCAAAACGACTGACGAAGGGTGCACTTACTTTTCAAAATGGACTTTTATAGAAAAGCAGAACATCGTGAGAGAAATTTGGCCCGAACAGTTTGAGACTGTTTTTTTTTATATATTTATTTTTGCTTTTTTTTTCCTGTAGAATTCGCACAAATACACACAGTTTGAGTTCCAAATATTCAGGAAAACCGCACAAAAAGTGTACAAAAAGAAGTGCAGGAAAACTCGAGTCATTAAAGAAGGTGAATATCGATGCTGCTGCTGCTGATGGAGATGATGTATGAGGGAGGTGCAGCTGCGGCTCCAGTGAAAGGAGACGTGCTAAATTGTGTTTATTGTGTTTTTTGGGTTTATGACTGTGTGATTAACACTGATCATCTCTTCATCACGGCACCTGTTAGTGTGTTGATTTATTTATTAGGCAGCAAGTGAACATTTTGTCCTCAAAGTTGATGTTCGAAGCAGGAAAAATGGGCGACGTCTAGACGTCTGGGTTAGAGCGTCTCCTAAACTGCAGCACTTGTGGGCTGTTCATGTTACTGCAAAACCGCACATGAGCATCTATGCAGATGAAGCAGAAGATGCCAAACTTCTTCTCGCTCTAAGTAAACTGTACACTCCTTTGATATATGTTACTTAAATGCACCTAAAAAGACCCTACACTATATCATGTCCTGTTACCATGGAAACAATGCCATATTAGACCTTATTATAGATGAATGAGCATGCAATAATCCAGTCACATGTAGATTAATGTGATTACGAGATTGTCCTGTCTCTCCTGCAGCGAACGATGGCACCAGATGAAGCGATCAAAAGCTCAACTCTTCACCCTCAAGACCCCGGTGGTGACGACAGACTCTCACACATCCCTGGAGAAACTTCGTGTCCAACCATGTCCACGGGTCACATCGACTTTTTTCCGTCGGCTCTTCCTCCTCCGGCTCATGATATCCCTCTCTGTGCCCAGCCTACGGAGAGACAGAACAAGGCGGAGAACTTCGAGAACTTTCTTCCGAGGCGTCCCCTCAAATTAGCTCCAATAGAGCTCCCCATGGAGGTGCAGGAAGCTCAGAGGGAGAAGATACGCTCCATCTGGAAGGAGGACGAAAAACCAGAGCTGGGCAGTCATGGCAAAACGCTCCTCCTACCTGTCAATCAAATGACGGTAGGTCAAAGATCTGGTAAGAAAAATAAAGTTCAAACTCCCGTCCAATCAGGGCACGGCAAGGTCGATATCGGCCAATCAGATGGACGGAAAGCCGGACGCTTTAAAATACACAGGGCTCAGCAGCTCGATGAGGATCAGCGCAAATCCAGATTTTCCTCAGAGGGATTAAAGGATGACGAGGGCAAACCTGGAGCATCCGGAGCGACGCCACGGCAACGGGGGAAGGAGAGATTTCAGGAAAAGTCATCAGGCATGAATCCTGTGGGAAAAGTGTCTGAGGAGGTGAAGGGAAAAGAGAGCAGGAGGATGGCTGTTAATGGCATACAGGAAGCTGCACTCTGACTTTAACTCTCAGAGGATTTCAGAATTTCTTTTCTCTTTTTCTTCGTCTCGAGATCTCTCTCTCTTTCTCTCTCGCTTTCTCTCTCTCTCTTTCTCTCTCTCTCT
>MU585527.1:1990891-2006894 GCA_024362625.1 Silurus asotus
ATATGTGTGTGTGTGTGTGTGTGTGTGTTTGTGTGTGTGTGTGTATATATATATATATATATATATATATATATATATATGTATATATTTTTTTTTTTTTACAATTAACTTTATTAGTTAATTTTTTACACACAATACATCTACTAACCCCCCCATCATTATTAACATCTTTTTTCAAATTTTTTACAAGATTTTTACAAGAAGACTTTTTTTCTCTGTCATTATTTTCATGATCTGTTGCTTTTCATCTGTTAGTTTTCCACATGTAGGTTTTATATATCACTTCTTGTTCTTCTGATCCTGATGTATAAATCATGTGTGCAGGTTCAGGGCGTAATGTGTTCCAATGCCTATTTTTGAAAAAAACTAATCACGTAAAACATATGTGTAAAGCGTGTTCTTCATGGACACAATGGTGCTTTCTTGGCTTGAATTCTAAGCGCTTGCTTGCTGTTACTCCTGGGATTGAAAGCTTAAAGAGTGTGTGTTCAGCCGTGAACTGATCTGGAGCTCATTGAAAAACGGTTCCAGCTCCACTCGGGTTAGAGTTATTTCTAACTGTCACTCTACATCAACGTTCCTCAGGTTTATTAGAGTGTAAAAATCTTCATGTGTTGTATTACCAGCCAAAATAAGTAAGAATTGGTGTTATCAGAAGTTTGTGAGTTCGAATCCCAGAACCACCAAACTGCTTCTGGTGGGCCCTTCACCAAGGCCCTTATCCCTCACCAGCTCAGTTGTATAAATGACATGATTGTACTGTATGTGCTGTGGATAATGGTGTTTGGATGTATACCCTGTGTACCAGGGGCTGTTCCTGTGCACTGAACCCAATCCAAATCGGGACTGGGTGTTGACTAACCAAAACATCCACGTCTGTTTATTTAACTGAGCATAGAACGAATTTGTTTTCCCTCTTCGGTTTTCCTTGCGTAATTATAGCTCAGTCTCTGTGATCATTTCAAACTGCTATCAGTTATAATAGCAAAAAAAAAAAAAACCCACACACTCAACTTGGAGTCCTGGTAAAAACTCAATAGTGAGAAATTTTACGGCTCAATACAGCTCCCAGATTTACAAACCTCTAAACCAGGAAGACATGCGGGAAAATCTAATCTGAACTTTCACTATAATAAATACAGTCATTTATTATGAGAAAATGAGAACCAGGTGAGTTTAAGTTCAGGTGAAGTAGAACTCCAGTGAGTTTGAGTTCAGTTGAGTTTAGATGAATAGAAGTTCAGTTTAAACTTCTTTCTTTAAGTCCTCTTCCTCTTGGACTTTTGTGGATATTTTCAGTTTGATTTAGAATTCAGATGAGCTTAACTTGGAGACCCACAACCTGTTCCAGCATGACTATGCCCTTGAGCACAAATCCAGCTCTGTGAAGATCTACTTTACTTGGGTTGGGGTGAAAGATCTCCTGCTATAGAGCTCCAACTGTATTGAACACCTTTGGGATGAATGTGAATGCTGACTGCACTCCAGGCCTCTTCACCTTCTTACCTACATCAGTACCTGACTTTTCTAACAACCTTGTGTCTAAATAAATTTCTACTAGTGGAACATCTTCACAGAAGAGTGAAGCTTATTACAACCACAAATGAGGACTAAATGTGGAATGGGATGTTCAGAAAATCCACATAACAATCTTATGGTCAGGTGTCCTATATAGTGTTTTTCTCTATATAGAGTATCTTCATTGTAATAGGGTTAGGTTGTGTGCAATATTATCAAACCCTGAGTTTCCTGTCTGTTCCTCTTGAAAATCATTCCAATAATATGATCGTCCTGAGGCCTCTGTTACCTCCAAATCTGCTAGAAACATCTTTTCCTCTCACAGTAAAATGAATCAGCGTGGCTGTCAGGTTCAGCCAGCAAAAGAAAGTCAAAGCGTTTACTTTGTCATCACTTTCTCAAATTTTCACGGAAGATTAGAGTGAATAAAAGTCTGATTGGGACAAACTGATTTGCTTTATGATCTCCCAAAAGTAATTATTTTATGCCCACATAGAGATTCTGAGGTATCAGTGGTCCTGGACCTGCATGATTTATCCTGAAAGCCTTTCTTTAGATATAGTTCTTTTTTGGTGAGAACTGGAAGCTCAGTGGTTAAGGACCTCTGTTCCAAGCTGCCAATCTTGGGCCTTTGAGCAAGGACCACTGGTACCTGAACATAGTACATCCCAGGAAGTTCCTTGCATCCATTTTCAAACAAATTTGGAAGAAAAGTATGGGGTCTTGCCTATGTATTGACAGTTTAAATATTTGTCTTTGGACAACTTGTAACAACTACGCTGCCACCTACCAAGAATGAAGTCTGTAAAAATGTTCTTGTAAAAGAATCTTCAATGCGATCAAAAATCCATTTATGTTTTTGCGATTTGACAGACACCCTTCTCCAGACAAAGTTAAAACTTAATAGTTGAGGGGTTAAGGGCCTAGCTTAAGGGCCTTGGAGTGGCAACTTGGGGGTGCCAGGATTTAAATTCACAACCTTCTGATCAGGAGTTCAATGAGTCTTAACTGTCAATTCCAGGTTGTAAAAGTAAAAACTTGTGGAAAAGATTTAGGGGTGAATACTTGCATAAGTGCCACTGTTCGCAGGTTATTAGCATTTCAGCATCTGGTTGTTTAGCAAATTTATTTAAATATGTCCCAATGAGAGCTGTTTTTCTGAGGCAAATAACCGCCTCTACATCTGTTTCATTAAGATTTATTTGTTCTCTAAAAGCTCTCAGGATAAGTCTTGACTATGTTTTTGTGTGCTCTGTTTACAGGCAGGAGATTTTAATGCTCAAAACATCTAATTAAGGTGATTCAAGCTGAGAAAGACATGAAGACACGAATTTGGTGCAGGATCTCACTGATCCTGACTGTTCTGACCTTGACCTTGTTCAGTGATGGTGCCGAGGGTCAGAGGGCTGGTAAGTTCTGCTGATGTCCTGCTAAAATAAAAGACCGAAAGGAATAAATTATAAGCCAGGAGCTTAAAAATATGAGAAAATGGATGCTATTTACATCTGAGTTACTCCTAGGAATCGAAAGTTGCCTTGCATGCAGGTCTAATGGTTCAATGGATGGATTTAGCATTTGGACAAATCTTACATTCTTGAGTGTGGGTTTGTGTAGTAATGGGCCAAGGAGCTTGGGTTACAAGAGGACCAGTCTCCTTGAATCTCTATTTCTAGCCATCCAAAATGATTTAATGGCAATTTCCTGAAAAAATACCTTTCAGGTTTCCAGCACAAAAATAAACAGTTAGTATTTAAAGGCTTTAACTGCATCCCTTCTTGACAGGTTGTAAGAATGTCAACTATGACCTGGTGTTTATCCTCGACACCTCATCCAGTGTTGGCAAGGACAATTTTGAGAAGATCCGGCAGTGGGTTGCCAATCTGGTGGAGTCGTTTGACGTGGGCGAGGATAAGACTCGAGTGGCAGTGGTGCGCTATAGTGACCGGCCCACTACCGAGTTTAACTTGGCCCGTTACAAAACCCTTGACGAGGTCAAAATGGCAGCCAGGAACATCCGCTACCTGGGGGGCAACACCAAAACCGGAGACGCTATCAGCTACACCACCAATAACATCTTTACAGTCCCGGCAGGAGCCCGACCTGCTGCCAAGGGCATCCAAAAAGTGGCCATTTTGCTAACAGACGGTCGGAGTCAGGATTACGTTCTGGAGCCGTCTGTTGCTGCAGCCAAGGCTGGGATCAGAATGTTTGCAGTGGGAATCGGTGAGGCACTGAAGGATGAGCTGGAGGAGATCGCGGCTGAGCCAAAAAACGCCCACGTCTTCCATGTGACAGATTTTGATGCCATTGACAGAATCCGAGGAAGGCTAAGGAGGAGACTCTGTGAGAGTAAGTAATCGAATGTTCCTCTGAGAACGTTCCTATTTTAGATTAAATATTTAAAGCCTCAATAAATCATATGTTCTTCCTAAAATGTTCTTCCACTGCAAAATCACTTTACTGTGTACATTATTTGAACATTTAAATAATTTATCCACAACTGTGTTAGTAAAGTCAGGTACCGGTGTAGGTAAGGTGAGAAGGCCTGGAGTTCACATTTATCCCATAGGTGTTCACTAGGGTTGAGCAGGCCCCTCAAGATCTTCCTCTCCAACCCATGTAAAGCAGATCTTCATGGAGCTGGCTTTGTGCACAGACACATTGTCATGCTGGAACAGGTTTTGGTCTCCAGGTTCTAAGGACAATTTCATGCTACCAAATGCAGAGTCATCCTATGAAATTGTCCTCCAATTGTTTGGAGAGGAACCAACTATGGCTGGAAAAGTCAGGTGGCCCAATACTTTTACCCATGCAGCGTGCTCCACATAAGAACGTTGTTTGTTCAGTGTTTTCTGAAACGTAACCCGAGCCTTTTATGCTGAAGACATTTTTGTGGTTTGTGACCTTGGTGTCGAGAGCAAAACTTGGACCTCAGCTGTCACAGATCGTTTCTTCTCCATGTGTAAATATACACTTTAAATGATATGTGGTATCAACTCGGATAGCCAGCGCAACCAACAAGCGACTGCTTGTACTGAATTCCATGTATATGAAGTGAAGAGCATGCAGTTCCCAGAGTACTAAAGCATAAGGCTCGGAACTGATGTTGGTTATTTTACTGCACATGAAGATCCATGTGTCTTTTATTATTTTTTTAAAGAGAGTGTGTGTGTGTGTGTGTGTGTGTGTGTTTGGTAGGCTAACATGATGTCATGTTCATGTTAAATAATATAATGTTATTGACCTACCTGTGAGTGAGCTCCATGCTAAAAATATGAACCCTAAAAATTATAATCTCAGAAAAAAATAAAATCAAATTCTTAAAAACAAAGATCCATGATACAAAATTTATATTTATATATAAATATACTGTATAATTTTTAATATATAATAACATAAAATTAAAAAAAATATATATATATATAATAAGCAAAGTAAAAAAAAAAAATACAATATTAAAAATACAGTAAAATCCTAACATTAAATATCCTAACATTTTATTCTACAAAGTTCTCTAAGTGTAATATCAGAAACTCGGATCTCAAGTAAAAATTTAACACTTGATTATTTGGTATCTGAAGTTTATTTAAGAATAGGAAGTCCACACTCTCCTATTTGCTCGGTTACGAACATCTACAAACTTCAAATCATATTCTCATCATAAAATGTGCTTTTCCCAGGTAGAACATTTACAAAAACACAGAGCCGCTTGGCAGAGTTTACTGACTGCACAAGCAGACATTACTGTGTAATGTGTAAACCAACCTAACTGAAGCAGAAAGCTTCTCTGAGCAACGTAAACTTGCCGTAATTCACTTAAACCTTCTTTCATTGATGTAAACCACCTAAAACTGATTCAAACCATTGACCAAATCTTCCTTAAAATAGGCTAAGACTTAAAACTGGCTTAAACCTGTGTTAAGGTGAATGAAACCACTTAAAGCTGGCTTATAACAACAAGCTAGTTTAAACTGCCTTAAACCAAATGAAACTACATTAAGTTGACTTACAATGACTTATACTGGTTTAAATACTCTTACACCGAAAACAATTTAAACCGGTTTTAAACTAATTTAACGGCAATTGTCTTAAGCTGACTTACAATGACTTCAACCAATTAATACTGTCTTAAACCCAATAAAACCACCTTAAACTGGCTTTTAATGACAAACTAGTTAAAACTGCCTTAAAGCAAATTAAACTACTTTAAGCCGTCTTACAATTACAAAGAAATCTATACTGTTTTAAAAGAAAAAACCTCAAGTTAGCTTATAATGACTTAAACTTATATTAAGGTCTTAAACCTAAATATAAATCATTGTTTAATTCATGAATTTGACTTCAACCATATAAAACTGCTTTAAAATTGCTTTAAAACCACCTTAAACTGAAACAAACTGTTTCTCAAAAATAAAATGAAATGATATTAAAAGTGTTTATTCAAGCCAAATGATTTTATCATCCTTTTGCTAACAACTGAATCCAACTTTGTCACCTGGAGAACTCTTTAGTGAACCATTTCGGATGAATTCAGACAATGAAGCGAGACAACTGAGAATAGAAAGAACTTAGCAAGACAAACTGCTATATTTAAAGCTCTAAAAGTCCAGAACTCGCCTACATTTAAGAGCTTTTCGCCAAACATGAGTCACAGTGCTGAGTTTATCTCGCACTCAGATACACCACTATCAATTTGAGACTTTCGCATTGTCCTCAGTGCTTTGGATCCTGCACACTGTCCAGCTTGAGGAGAACCAGGTTCACTAGGCACTGTGCACTTCCATCTAAGAATATCAGTGGAGAGAAAGCATGGCATGCTAACAGCCTGGTTATTTTTTACTCTGAAAATTACAGCTGTAAAGTTCCCAGTGGAACTGGGCTTCACCGTGGCCTCTTTGCACCTTTTAATCTGCAGCTTTTTTACGTTCATGAGCTGCGAGTTATAAGCCATACTGTGTAATCAGTTCCACTTTAATGTTTAAACGCTGTCATGGGAGCTAATGTATATCAGGTTCCACCCAGAAACATGTCATGCCCCAGAAAGAACAAGATCCTGAAATCAACATTGGCTCAACTAACCATCGCCTCTATCGCCAAAGCTGCGCCTGAGAAAAGCTTAATGAGTAGTTAGAGATGGTTCACCAGGACAGCAATGTTCAGCAAAACACTGCATCGCCAAGGAGATGTTTCCCTGCAAGGTTACTGCGCTCAACTCATTACAGAGTCCTCAACCCAAATTAGCTCCCAATCTCTACAGCCAGCTGCTCTTCCTCATGTATTTACAGAATCCCACCACAGTGCCTTCAGGGGCCGCATTCTGATTGGCTACAAGGTGTTTTCAATTTAAATCAGTTCTTCATGTAGGACACTTTTAACTATAGACATTGTCGCAAAGCAGCTTTACAGAAATAAAGAGGTTATAAAGTTGAATTTGTAGGTTTAGTGTGTATAAGTTTATCCTTATTTATGGACAGTCAGACAATCAGCCAGTCAGCCAGTCAGCCAGCCAGACAGACAGACAGACAGACAGACAGACAGATAGATAGATAGATAGATAGATAGATAGATAGATAGATAGATAGATAGCAGACAGACAGACAGATGACAGACAGACGACAGACAGACAGACAGACAGACAGATAGATAGATAGATAGATAGATAGATAGATAGATAGATAGATGGATAGACAGACAGACAGACAGACAGACAGACAGACAGACCTGGAAGAACCACATATGGTTAGAAAAGTCAGGTGTTCCAATACTTTTGGGACAATTGTGGATATGTGTTGGGTAAAGAAGACGAAAGCAGATGCAGGTGCGGAATTTGTTTATTAGGGGTTAAAACCAGCAGATATGAACACAAAGAGGTTTCACATGAAATTTAAGGTAAAAACTCCTGCTCGTTATCAGAAAAACATGATGTGAGTGTCATGTGACCAGATTAAGTGAGGCGCAGTGGCTGATGGGAAACAGTCCTGCAGAGAGATAAAATATATTCAAAATAATAAAAGTAAAGAAGTATAATGCCTTCTATGCCTGTGCTTTCATGTTCCTCCTTAAACACAAGAGATTATCGTTGTTTCTCCTGCTGGAGTTTGATTATGAACGCTGGTCCACCAGCAGCGAGGCTCTAATCGCATCCTGCTGAATACAACAGCAACAAGCGGCACGAGGAGATCTCGGGAATCCCAAATCTGCTTTTAATTATCCAGATGCTGGGCTGAGGAGCACCAGGGGAAGGTTTAGATTAGGAGTTTCCTCTGTGAGCTTTCTCACTGCTATCTGTCTCTAACACACACACACACACCCACACACACACACGCACACACACACACACACACACACACTCCTGAGAGGGTCTGTGCTTCATACCACATACACGGACCTTCTAAATATCTGAATGAGTGAGATGGTAGAAGGTGAGAAGGTGTGGAGGTCTGGGGTGCAGTCAAAGTTCACATTTATCATATTAAATAGGGTTGGAGCTCAGTAGCAGGAGATCTTCCACATCTTCCAACCCATGTAAAGCAGATCATAATGTAGCTGGTTTTGTGCACCAGGGCATCGTCATGCTGGAACAGGGTTCAGGTCTCCTTGTTCAAGTGAAGAAAAAATGTCATAAAACCATAAGATCAAAAGCTTCACTATTGACTCAAAAAAAAACCCAGTGTGGCTGAATGGATCCCATACTGATCTCCTCCCAGTCAGTAGCTCCAGTTCCTCCCTGTACAGTGGAGGCCACAGAGACAGGAAGAAGTTGGTTAGATAGCAGTCAGGCTTTTCACTGCTTTATCATTTGGCTCGCTGCATGGATACAAACGTTACCACAGAACAAGAGAACACGCCATTTCAGGATCTGCTGTGGTGTAGTATTATGGGATTGTTTACGCTGTGCTCCACGAGTGAGGTCAGAAGATGCAGATTCAATCTATAAGAACTGAAGAAATCAGACTTGGGGAGAAATCAGACTCTTAGTCACATTTTACTCAGGCAGGAATCAGACTTGTGCTTGAATTCTACTCCTGCAGGAACCAGAATCAGATTCATGCTGAAATTCTCATGCAGGAATCGGACTCGCACTGAAAACAAACTTACAGGAATCGGATTTGAGCTGAAACATACTTGTAAAGAAATCAGACAAGTTCAGAAATCAGACCTGAGCTGAAATCCCAATTGTTCAGGAATACGAGTTGTTTAAAAATCAGACCTGAGCTGAAATCAGACTTGTACAGCAATCACACTAGTGCTGAAAGTGGACTCAGGAATCTTACCCACTCAGAAATCAGACTTGGGCAGAAATCATAATTGTTCAGGAATCAGATTTTGGCAGGAATCAGACTTGAGCACAAATCAGACTAATAGAAACGGCTCTCAGGCAGACATAATTTTGTTGAGATTTGCAGGTCGTCTCTAGAGTCCGTGTCTTTCTCCCATCACAGCAGCTCTCAGCTGGGGATTAGAAACATCTCACACTCGCACGACTCATTCAGCCAGAGGAACTTTAGAGGAGCTTCAGAGGAACTTCAGAGGAACGTTCTTCAACTCAAATACCTGCAGATAAACTCAGTTCTAATGACAGCTTTCATTAAATAAACCTGAGTAGGACAAAATAAAATAGTGGTGAAAACACACACACACACACACACACGCGCACACACACACACACACACACACACACACACACACAGTCTGCAAACCCCATAATCACAGTCCATAATCATTCATTAAGGTTAGTTATATTAGAAACAGGGCACTGAAGGGTTATGTGGAGTTCCCCAGCCTGAGAGAGAGAGAGAGAGAGAGAGAGAGAGAGAGAGAGAGAGAGAGAGAGAGAGGGTCTGTATAAGGAGGGAATTCATAAGCGAGTTTAAGCCTCTTAAAGTTGACAAAGTGCTTTTTATAGGTGCGATTAAAGAAAATTACAGGCTCTGATTGTACATGATTGTCAGGCACTCGATCGGGCGCGGTGCTTTGGGCGTCTGCAAGGTTCCCCTGCCAACTGTGTCTGGAAGTGTGTGTGTGTGTGTGTGTGTGTGTGTGTGTGTGTGTGTGCGCGTCCATGTGGGTGGGTGTGTGTGTGTGTGTGCGCGCGCGTGCATGTGGGTGTGTGTGCACGTCCATGTGGATGTGTGTGTGCGTGTGCGTGCATGTGGGTGTGTGTGCACGTCCATGTGGATGTGTGTGTGTGCGTGTGCGTGCATGTGGGTGTGTGTGTGTGGGTGTGCGTGCATGTGGGTGTGTGTGCGTCCATGTGTGCATGTGTGTGTGTGTGTGTGTGTGCGTGTGTGTGTGTGTGTGTGTGTGTGTGTGTGTGTGTGTGTGTGTGTGTGTGTGTGTGTGTGTGTAAGGGATGAAAGGACCAAAAAATTACAGGGGAAAGAAATTAAGAAAATATGTAAGAAAATGCAGGATACCTTTTTTTTTTCTTAATTTACACTCGAGTGTAAGACACACATGAAGTGTAAAAACACACACCCTTCACGCAACATCAGCATAAAACACACACCCTTCCTCCAATAGTCACTGAGAGATCAGAACAGACCTGAGCCTCAAACTCCATTCGGGAGTTCAAGTCCCGATATCGTCAAGCCACCAAGTTTGGGGTCATTGAGCAGGGCCCTAAGTGCTCAGTGCTCCAGGGGTGCGGTAATTTACATGTGATTTACATGTGTATTACACTGATCATGTGACTCAACAAAAAGGGTGGAGAGTAAGATGGACAGATAGATAGAGAGACAGATAGACAGAAGATGGACACACAGATAGACAGTTTAAGTGATGGGAAAATTTCTTTCCACCAACTTTGTGGTAAAAGTTTGAAGAAGAGACACATACGGTTGGAAAAGTCAGGTGTCCCAATACTTTTGGCATTAAGTCTATATTTTAACTGTTAATTAATAATGAAATGTAACTGAGATTCTTCCTTTTCCTAGTTCCAGTGGTTGCTCCAGGCTGAGGTTTTTCTGTTTGCTTACAGTGTGTTTTATTGCATACTATGCTATCTTTGCTAACTTTAGCATGCTAACATATCAGACAAAGTCTTTCACCAGAGCCAGTGGCAAATTTGTGTCTTGCTCATCCAATCAAAGTTTGATTTTAGTATTTTAACCAATGCAGTAAGTGTGGCTCAGTGGGGATCAGGTGTTGATCCGATGTTGATCAGGTGTTCATTACGCGTGCATTAGACGTGGATTAGTGGTGGATCAGGTGTGGATCAGGTGTACATTAGGCGTGGATCAGGGGTGGATTATGTGTAGATCAGGTGTACATTGGGTGTGAATCAGGTGTGGATTATGTGTGGATCAGGTGTACATTAGATGTGGATCAGGTGTGGATCAGGTGTACATTAGGCGTGGATCAGGTGTACATTAGGAGTGGATCAGGTTTGGATCAGGTGTACATTAGGTGTGGATCAGGTGTACATTAGGCGTGGATCAGGTTTGGATCAGGTGTACATTAGGTGTGGATCAGGTGTTCATTAGGTGTGGATCAGGTGTACATTAGGCGTGGATCAGGTTTGGATCAGGTGTACATTAGGTGTGGATCAGGTGTTCATTAGGTGTGGATCAGGTGTACATTAGGCGTGGATCAGGTTTGGATCAGGTGTACATTAGGTGTGGATCAGGTGTACATTAGGTGTGGATCAGGTGTGGATTATGTGTGGATCAGGTGTACATTAGGCGTGGATCAGGTATGCATTAGGCGTGGATCAGGGGTGGATTATGTGTGGATCAGGTGTACATTAGGTGTGGATCAGGTGTGGATTAGGTGTGGACTAGGTTTTGGGCCACTACTACTGATTGCCCACCTATTATTTGTACCAGCCCAACCTAATTTAATCAGCTAGATATTAGCGTCCTTTCTTAGCATCAGATTGAGATCTTCCTCCAAAAATAGCAGACTCTCCTTGTGCATGTGCCAAAGCTAACCGAGCGTACCCGTGTCGCCTCACAGTCCCGTCAGCACAGCTACCACTTAGCCTCTTTACAAACCTGCAATACCGCTCAAGCCCTGGCACGAGGAACACATCCTAACCTGTAATCATAAATCACACTACCCTTCCTTCATGTCGTCGAGGCGGTTAAGGTTGTAATGAAACGATCAAGGTCATATAGAACGTTCTGAAGGTCATATGCAATTTATAAAGGTCATGTAAAAAAGTTTCAATAAAGAAAATGATGAAGGTCCTATAATAAGTTATAGAGGTCATACCTTCAAACATTTTGTATGACCTTCATAACTTTATATACGACCTTAATCATCGAAAGTTATCAAGATCATATCTAAAGTTATGAAGGTTGATGGAGTTATGAAAGTCATATCCAAAGCTAGTTAGGTTGTATAAACCTATGATGGTTGTAGGATAATATCCAAGGTCATATAGAACGTTTTGAAGGTCATGAAAATATATGAAGGTCATGTAACAGGGTTATAAAGATAATATCGAAAGTTATAAAAGTTGTATGAAGGTTGACTAGAAAGTTTTGAACCTTGTTGAGATGGTTATAAAAGTTGTAGAGGAAGTTTTAAACATCATCAAGACGGTTATGAGGGCCGTATAGAAAGTTATGAATGTCGTATGAAAGTTATGAAGGTCGTCTGAAAGTTATGAAGGTCGTCTGAAAGTTATGAAAGTCATATCCAAAGCTAGTAAGGTTGATGGAGTTATGAAAGTCATATCCAAAGCTAGTAAGGTTGTATAAACCTATGATGGTTGTATGAGAATAAGCAAGGTCATATAGAACGTTTTGATGGTCATCAAAAATTTATGAAGGTCATGTACAGGTTATAATGGTAATATATAAAGTTATAAAAGTTGTATGAAGGTTGACTAGTAAGTTTTGAAACTTGTTGAGACGGTTATAAAAGTTGTAGGGAAAGTTTTAAACATCATCAAGACAGTTATGAGGGCCATATAGAAAGTTATGAAGGTCATACAAAATGTTTGAAGGTCATATACATTTATGATAGTTGAATAGAAAGTTACGAAGGCCATATAGAAAGTTACAAAGTTTGAATAGAACGTGATGAAGTTTGAACCCTGTCAAGTTCTTTATGAAGGTTGTATGAAAGTTATGAAGGTTGTATCAAAGTTATGAAGGTTGTATGAAGGTTATGAAGGTCGTATGAAAGTTATGAAGGTTGTATGAAAGTTATGATAGTTGTCTGAAAGTTTTTAAGATCATATCATAGGTTTTGAAGGTTAATGGAGTTATGAAGGTCATATCCAAAGCTAGGAAGGTTGTCTAAATTTCTTGTGGTTGTATGAAAATGATCAAGGTCATATAGAACGTTCTGAAGGTCATTGATACTGTATGAAGGTCATGTAAAAAGTTATGAAGGTGATCAAGAAAACTATAAAAGTTGTATGAAGGTTGAATAGAAAGTTTAAAACTTTGTTGAGATGGTTATAAAAGTTGTATGGAATTAAGAAGGTTGTAGAGTTTCAAACATCTTCGAGGATTTTATAAGGGTATATAAAGTTATGAAGGTCATTTACAAAGTATCAAGGTCATCTATAAGATTAGAAAGGTTGTTTAGAAGGTTATGAAGGTGTATGAAAGTTCCGAAAAGTAATAATAGCTCTATTAAAGTTATCAAGGTCGTGTTATGAAGGTTTTGAAGGTCGTCAAAACAGTTATGAAGCTTGCCTAGACGTTAGGATGGTCGTATAGAAAGATCTGACGGTCATCCAAAATTTATGAAGGTCATATTGAAAGTTTTGAGGGTCATTAAGAAAGTTATGAAGGTTGTTCATTGATTCAGTAGTTCACAAAATAATGGGAGCAAGAAAGGAAAAGAACATCCTAATGAGATGGAGAAGTGAGAAGGTGATGTATTGAGATAACACAGCTGCTCTACAGTCAGATCTCCTGTGGAATAAAGATCTTGACCATTCAGGTTCATCCTTTTTAATCCAAACTCTGCTTTCAGGTCATTTCCTTAGAGAAATAAGCATAGCGAAGGAACATCCTGGAGATGTTTATCACCTCGTCCTAACAGTTTATGTCTCCTCCTCCCCTTTTACAGATGTGCTGTGTCCGAATATGAAGGTGCAAGCAGAACGCTTCAAGCCCAACAGCTCCAGCGCAGGACTCCAGGAGGTTCCAGGTGACTCGCTTCACACTCACTCAGAGCACATCCTCTGCTCCATAGAGAAGCTTTAATGGAGATATCAGACATGATCAGATACGTCCCTTAGTGCATGCTTGTTCAAACATCATGGTTGCTGTGTTTTCATGTTTGTGTTCAAATAGTTCATCTAGAAAAGGACAGAGTACGGTTTTGTCTGGAGAACACAATTTAATGAAGCACCGCATATTTTTAACCTCCGCATGCCGCAGTCTTCATGCCAGGATGTTTGATTTGAGTCTTTCGGGGAATTAGAGTTCCTGTGTGAGCCTCCCACACACCTTCACGCAAGCTGAGCTGAAAAGCAGACCTGCCGAGGCGCACAGACGAGAAGACACCAGGCTCTGAGTTTAGCAATGTAGCTTTATATAGAACACAGAAAAAATCTACTAAACATATAAAACTATAGTCACATTTTTTACACTTTAATTCATTCGTCATTTAAAAAGTGCAATACAAAAGGTTAGAAGGTGCAAAAAATCAGTAAGAACAGTCATAATGCATGCTATGAAGGTCATATAAAAAGCTATGAAGTTTGTTTGAAAGTTATGTAGGTTGCAGAGAAAGTTATGAATGTTATTAAAGAGATAAAGGTTATATAAAGTTTTCAAGGTCATATAAAGGTATGATGTTTGAATAGAAACGTATGAAGGTCAGAAAAGATACAAAGGTTGAGTACAAAGTTATGAAGATCCTTCAGAAAGAAAGTTAGGAAGTTATAAGTTCTGAAAGTCATTTAGTTATGCAGGTATCATAGAAAGTTATGATGGTTGCACAAAATGTATGAAGGTCGTATAAAAAGATATGAAGGTCATTGAAAGCTATGAAGGTCTAATAGAAAGTTATGAAGGCTTTATAAAGCTATGAAGGTCTAATAGAAAGTTATGAAGGCTTTATAAAGCTATGAAGGTCTAATAGAAAGTCAGGAAGTTCATATGGAAAGTAATAAAGGTTGTATACAGTTCTGAAGGTCATATGGAAAGTTATGAAGGGAGTTGAAAAAGTAATGCAGGTCATAAAGAACATTTTGAAAATCAGATAGAAATTTGTGAAGACATTATAGAAAGTTATAAAGGTCATATAGAAAGTCATGAAGTTATTGTGGAAAGTTATGGAGGTCATATAAAAGGTTTTGAAAATCATATAGAAAGTTGTGAAACTCACCTAAAAAGTTAATATGAAAAGTGATGAAGGTTGTATAAAGCTATGAAGGTTTTATAGAAAGTCATTAAGTTCATATGAAAAGTTATAAAGGTCATGTAGAAAGTCATGATGTTCATATGGAGACTTATGAAGGTCATATTGAAATGTATGAAGGGCATTGGAAAAGTAATGAAGGTCATATAAAAAGCCGTTGAAAATCAGATAGAAAGGTATGAAGGTCATAAAGAAGGTCATGAAGGTCGTGTAGTTATGCAGGATGCATGATTCATTCATGATGGTTGTATAAAAGTTATGAAGGTTTCATAAAAACGTTTTTTGAAGGTTAGAGGAATAAAACACATATTGCTAATATACGCTAATCAACATGCGCATTTAGAAATATTGATGCTTTATGCAAATGTTTGTTTATTATTTATAAAACCGAACTGAACATGAAGCATGAAGGCAAAATATTATTGTAAATGTTTTTAAAGTAATTTTGGTGTTTTAAGGAGGTAAATCATTGGGATACCAAACAGAACTTTGTGTATGTGTGTGTGTGTGTGTGTGTGCTTGTGCGTGCACACAGGCAGATGTGATCATGTGGTCTGATATGAACAAACCTGGATCAGAGGAGCATGTCATTAAAGTCCCTGCTTCGCTTCTCAGGCAGCTGTGTTCTACTCTCATCCACCTACACACACACACACACACACACACACACACACACACACACACACACACAGTCCAAAATAGCTCTCCTATTATACACTCGGTTTTGCTTTTCTAATTACAGGCTCAAGCGTGGTGAAGCTACAGGGGGAAAACTACACACACTCTCACACACACACACACACACACACACACACACACACACACACACAATGAGAATTGTAGCAGTAAAGCAGAGAGAATGTACAGCTGTAAGAACATTTAATATTCTGCTCTCAGATAAAAAAATATATTTTTTGTAGTTATTTTTAATTTATAGTTATATTAGTTTTCATATCCAGCCACAGATCAGCCCCGCCCATATTCTATAAGCCCCGCCCCTTACATCAAAACATGTGATTAGAACATTTGCTAGATTTATCAAAGAAGTGCATTTATTTATTTTTATTTATAATGGTTTTTTTTTTCACTAACGACTGATTTTCATGTGTGTGTGTGTGTGTGTGTGTGTGTGTGTGTGTGTGTGTGTGTGTGT
>MU585527.1:2018776-2041276 GCA_024362625.1 Silurus asotus
TGTGTGTGTGTGTGTGTGTGTGTGTGTAAAATACAGGGCTGGAATGGATTCATCCTAATCGTGAGGTCGGGTTGTTGTGTGTGTTTTGTGTGTGTGTGTGTTTGTGGGTTACAGGGTGAGACTGGAATTCATGGACCTCCAGGGTTACCTGGGAAACTTGGACTACAGGTGAGGAGAAAAAAAAGATAAATGAATGTGTGTGTTATGTCTGTTTTAGTGATGTGTGTGTGTGTGTGTGTGTGTGTGTGTGTGTGTGTGTGTTTGTGTTTGTGTGTGTTATAGTGATGTGTTTGTTGTGTGTTATATTGATATGTTTATGTATTTTGTGTATGTGTGTGTACTGTATGTTATAGTGATGGGTCTGTGTAATATGTATATATGTATGGTGTGTGTTATAGTAATGAATCTGTGTGTTGTGTATGTTGTGTGTTATAGTGATGAGTCTGTGTATGGTGTGTATGCGTGTTGTGTGTATGTGTTGTGTATTATAGTGATGAGTCTGTGTGCTGTGTGTTATGTGTATGTTGCGTGTTATAGTGATGAGTCTGTGTATGGTGTGTATGTGTGTTGTGTGCATGTGTTGTGTATTATAGTAATGAGTCTGTGTGCTGTGTATGTTATGTGTTGTGTTTGTGTTACATTGATGAGTCTGTGTGCTGTGGATGTTGTGTGTTACATTGATGAGTCTGTGTGTTCTGTGTATGTTGTGTTATAGTAATGAGTCTTGTGTTTGTGTTACAGTGATGAGTCTGTGTACTGTGTGTTAGAGTTGTGTACATGTGTGTTTTGTGTGTTATAGTGATGAGTGTGTGTGTGTGTGTGTGTGTGTACGTTAAACGGTAAAAGACGCAGGGTCGATAAGAGTTTGAGTTCCACATGGGGTTCGTTCCTTCATTCATTCTTGTTGATTCAGTGATTCATTGATTCTTATAGGGTATCCAAGGAGACACAGGAAATCCTGGAGCACCAGGTCCCAAAGGTGTTTCTGTAAGTAAACATCAGCATTTACATCACCTTTAATCCTGGATTCCATATTCTGAGTTGCAACTCAGATTTCAGCTGTCACATCATGTGTTGCTGTGACTAGTCAGAGCTCACGACCTGCATCAAAACCTCAGACCTGAACCCTATTAAGAACCTCTGGGGATCCTCGAAAGGATGCTGGAAAAGCACCATGTGTTTAACATGTTCACTGAGGGTGCACTTACTTTTGTTGCAGTTATTTAAATAATATTGGAGGTATGTTTTTATTCTGTGTCTCTTGAGAAGATACTAAACTTGGTGCTAAAATGTGAGGGGTGTACTAACTTTTGTGAGATACTGTAGTTTTCTTATTCTCTCTCTCTCTCTCTCTGTCTCTCTCTCTCTCTCTCTCTCTCTCTCTCTCTCTCTCTCTCCCTCTCTCAGGGTGACCCTGGTAAAAAAGGAGAAAAGGGGACAACAGGAGAGAGGGTAAAAAAACATTTTTCATTCAAATCTTTGCACTACTCAGATTGAGTATTTTTGAGAAGTGTGTGTTCCTGTGTATCTGTGTGTGTGTGTGTGTGTGTTGCTCTGTGTGTGTGTGTGTGTGTGTGTGTGTGTGTGTTTTTGTGTGTGTGTGTGTGTGTCTGTGTGTGTGTAACTGTGTGTGTGTGTCTGTGTTGCTGTGTGTGTGCGTGTGTGTGTGTGTGTGTTGCTTCGCTTTTGTGTGTTTCTATATGTGTTGCTGTTTGTGTGTGTGTGTTTGTGTGTGTGTGTGTGTGTGTTGCTGCGTGTGTGAAGATCTATGCGTGGCTTTGTGTGTGTGTGTGTGTGTGTGTGTGTGTGTTTTACTTTGTGTGTTTGTGTGTGTCTGTGTTGGTGCGTGTGTGAAGCTCTATGCGTGGCTTTGTGTGTGTGTGTGTTGCTGTGTGTTTGTTTGTGTGTGTGTGTCTTTGTGTGTGTGTTGCTGTGTTTGTGAGTGTGTGTGTGTGTGCGTTGCTGCGTGTTTCTGTTTGTGTGTTTCTATATGTGTTGCTGTGTGTGTGGCTTTGTGTGTGTCTTTGTGTGTGTGTGTGTGTGTGTGTGTGTGTGTTTGTTTTACTTTGTGTGTTTGTGTGTGTGTCTGTGTTGCTGCGTGTGTGAAGCTCTATGCGTGGCTTTGTGTGTGTGTGTGTGTGTGTGTGTGTGTGTTTGTTTTACTTTGTGTGTTTGTGTGTGTGTCTGTGTTGCTGCGTGTGTGAAGCTCTATGCGTGGCTTTGTGTGTGTGTGTGTGTGTGTGTGTGTGTGTTTGTTTTACTTTGTGTGTTTGTGTGTGTGTCTGTGTTGCTGCGTGTGTGAAGCTCTATGCGTGGCTTTGTGTGTGTGTGTGTGTGTGTGTGTGTGTGTTTGTTTTACTTTGTGTGTTTGTGTGTGTGTCTGTGTTGCTGCGTGTGTGAAGCTCTATGCGTGGCTTTGTGTGTGTGTGTGTGTGTGTGTGTGTGTGTTTGTTTTACTTTGTGTGTTTGTGTGTGTGTCTGTGTTGCTGCGTGTGTGAAGCTCTATGCGTGGCTTTGTGTGTGTGTGTGTGTGTGTGTGTGTGTGTTTGTTTTACTTTGTGTGTTTGTGTGTGTGTCTGTGTTGCTGCGTGTGTGAAGCTCTATGCGTGGCTTTGTGTGTGTGTGTGTGTGTGTTGCTGTGTGTTTGTTTGTGTGTGTGTCTTTGTGTGTGTGTGTTGCTGTGTTTGTGAGTGTGTGTGTGCGTTGCCGAGTGTTTCTGTTTGTGTGTTTCTATATGTGTTGCTGTGTGTGTGGCTTTGTGTGTGTGTGTGTGTGTGTGTGTGTGTCAGGTTTTCAAGTCAGGTTTATTTGTATAGCGTTTTTCACAACAGACATTGTCTCAAAGCAGCAAGTGCGTGTGTGTGTGTGTGTGTGTGTGTTGCTGCGTGTGTGAAGCTCTATGGTTGGCACTGTGTGTGTGTGTGGTGTGTGTGTGTGTGTGTGTGTGTGTGTGTGTGTGTGTGTGTGTGTGATGTGATTTTCAGATTTCCATGAGGGAGATGAGGGCATTTTGAGCCCAATCACTATTAGATTTATCCTGTTTTACATAGAGAATCAATTAATTCTTTCGTTCTTTCTTTCTTTCTTTCTTTCTTTCTTTCTTTCTTTCTTTCTTTCTTTCTTTCTTTCTTTCTTTCTTTTTTTTTCTTTCTTCTCATTTCACTTCCTTACCTTCTTTTTTGTCCTTTTCCCCTTCTTTCTTTTCTTCTTCTTCTTTTTTCCCCTTGTTCTCCTTTTTAACATTTTTTTTATCCTCTTGAATTTTTTCTCTCTTTTTTTCTTTACTGCCCCATTCTTCTTTTCCGTATCTTGTCCTTATTTTTATTTTTTTGCTCTTTGTCCTTTTCTTTTTCTACTTCCTCTCTTCTCCTCCTTCTTCCTCTTATCGAGTGTTTAAGGCACTTTTTGACCCAGTGCTAAAACGCTTTAGTGCTATTTTATTTAAAACCTTACTTTACCTTACTCTTTTATTAAAAGTTGTGAGACTTTCATGTCACAACACTTTGATGAGGATTAAGGTGGTCCTGCTGCAGTTTTGATGGACAGGATGTTGTCGTTGATGTGATGATTTTAGGGTCTGCAGGGTGTAGACGGCTTTCCTGGGAAACCCGGAGCTCCAGGAAAAGAGGTGAGTTTGTAGATATGCTCAGGAAAAGTGTGAGAAGGTGGAAAATAGAGCAGCTCTAAATGTATATCTTAACCCCCAAAATGAACAGGGGGCAAACGGATTGGATGGTGCACCTGGACCACACGGGGTTAAAGGAGAAAAGGTACAGAGTAGCAACTAAGATTACTGTAGTGATGTGATATTAAAGTGTTAATTCACTCTAAAATCTGAAAATGTGTGTGTGTTAGGGTGAGAGAGGTCCTGCTGGAATACCTGGAGATGCGGTGAGTCATTATTTCAGTATTTACAGCTCACATGTTTTTTTATTTGTTTGTTCATCCATTCACTGATCAAGAGCAGAGAAAAGATCAGTCTTGAACATGTGATTTTTCAGATCAGGCTGTGATTCAGTGAGAGATTCAGTAAATAAATGAGAGACGTGTTCGCCATGAAGTTGTAAAAAGCACCTGTGGTTTACTCGAGACCTACTGTGGAGATTTTATTATCATTTTAAATGTAAATCCAAATGCTAGATGAGTTTAATATTTTGTTCTTGATACTGTCATAATGACTGATATCGATAGTTTGTTCATATCGTATTTGCCGATAACTGATCGATCAACTAAAGTTTTTTTTTAATGGATACTGGATAAAAACAAACAAATAAACAAAAAAACACCCCATGTTAAATAACTTACATAAATAAAAAAAAAGCATTACTGAATCATACAATTGTGCTAAAGAAATTATGAATGTATTCCTTAATAAATATTATGATAAATAATAAATATAATAGAGCACTCTCTCAAGTGTAAAACAAACAGCATGGCATCAGTGATTGGCCTCTAGAGGCCGCTCTCGTACTGACAGCAGACCGGAAGCCCGAATGTGGGGGCTGTAGTTTGGTGACTTCTGCCTTATAATAAAAATCAAGTGAAAATATTAAAATGTTTTAATTTTACACACACAATTTAAAACACATTTGTGGTGTTTTTTTTAGGTGCAAATGGCAGGACTGAAGGGAGAATCTGTGAGTACAAACATCACAACTATACAAATAACTATCATTTAAATTCTAGTCATTAATTCATAAGTAATAACTAACAATCATTTCATTGATTGATTGATTTTTTTTCCTTCCGTCCGTCCTTCCTTCCTTCCAGGGCTTGCCAGGACCACCAGGTCCTCCTGGACCTGAAGGACCTCCTGGACCTCCTGTAAGATTCTCTCTTTGTGTGTGTATATAAATGTACAAGCCCAATTTCAAAAATGTTGGGAAACTGTGTAAAATGTAAAATGTAAATAATAAAAAAAAATTAATCCAATGATTCGCAAATCTCATAAACCCAGATTTTATTCATAGTAGAACATCACAAAAAACAATAATATCAAATGTTTGAAACAGAGGAAATGTGCCTTTTGGAGGAAAAATAATAAGCTCGTGAACACCTCCAGAAATCAGTGTTTGCCGCTTTATCCACAAACGCAGGTTAAATCTCTATCATGATGAAGAAGAAGGCATGTGTGAACATGATCCCGAAAACACCACCATCCTCCCTGGGCCAAAGCTCATTAAAATGTACTGAGGCAAAGTGGAAAACCATTCTGTGGTCAGACAGATAGAAATGTATGTTTAGTTTTGGAAATAATAGACACCCGTCCTCCAGACTAAAGAGGAGAGGGACAACTGGTTTGTTATCAACGCTCAAAAGCTGTATCTCTGAGGGTATGGAAGATCATCAGTATTCAGGAAGGGGCCCTGCATATTTATACAAGATAACGCTAACTGTACACTGAATCTATTAGAACAGCATGACTTTGTAGTGGAAGAATCCGGGTGCTGAACCCACCTGTCTGCAGTCTAGACTTTTTCATATTTAAAAACAATTGGCACAACATGAAATGAAAAATACAACAAAGGACACCCAGAACTGCTGAACAGCTGGAATCCTGTATCAAACACAAATACACAGTGGGAAACATGGCCCTGTCCCAAATTTTTTTTTTTTAGATGTATTGCAGTTATTAAAATCAAAAAGGACCTATTTACATTTTACTCAACACTTATGGGATTGGGGTTGTAAATAGAGTGTGTGTGTGTGTGTGTGTGTGTGTGTGTGTGTGTGTGTGTGTGTGTGTGTGTGTCTAAGAAATACAACAAACATGAGTGTGACAGTGTGATTGTATAAAAACCATCTCATCTCTTTGCTGTACCTCAGTGGATTCAGACTCTGGGTTTTATTTTATCGACTTTTCCTTTGAGCGTGTAAAATGTATACTTTGTTTTCATAATGAACAGATAAGATGATGAACAGGTATATTATGAACAAATGATAAAAGGAAGAAGAAAGTTTAAAAGTTTTTATTGTGGTTATCAGGGTTCACCTGGTCCAGTGGGAGAGATGGGAATCCCAGGAGAATCCGGACAAAAGGTGAAAGTTTAAGACAGCTGAACTTTGTCTGTGTGTGTGTGTGTGTGTGTGTGTGTGTGTGTGTGTGTGTTTTGACTCCGAGATATTCACAAATGTAATTGCTACATTTGCCCAGCAGATGGAGACAGAGTTAAAGTTTTAGCCTTCTCTTCTCTTCTCTTCTCTTCTATTCTCTTCTCTTCTCTTCTCTTCTCTTCTCTTCTCTTCTCTTCTCTTCTCTTCTCTTCTCTTCTCTTCTCTTCTCTGTTTATATTGTTCTTCTGTTCAGGGAAAAAGAGGTGAATCAGGACTTCCTGGAGTTGATGGTCTTCCTGGACCACCGGTAAAGAACATTTTATTTGTTATAATTTAATTTCTAATTTATATAATCTCGTTGTTCTATTTCTGTAGTTTTTTATGTAATGTTTCGACATTTGATTTCATTTATATAATTTGTAGTTAAAAAACTGTACTACAAAGTGTATTATTGTATCATAAAAAAAAAAAAAACATTGAAAGTGAAATGTGCCGTAAACGTGATCAGAGAATATGAAGGTCAGGTTTAAATGTAGCAAACAAACATGTATGCAATTTTCATATTTGTTCTTTTTAGTTATAAAGAAACATTTTTAAATCCTTAATTTTTAGTCTCCACTAGCTCTTATAATAAGCTCCATTCTTCTGGGAAGATGTTCCTCTAGATGTTGTGGAGATTCAGCTAAAATACTGTTAGTAAATTCAGGTACTGATGGAGGTGAGAAGGTGAGGAGGTCTGGGGTTCAGTCAGTGTTCACATGCATCCCAAAGTTGTTCAATAGGGCTTATAGCAGGAGATCTTTTACATCAAAACATAATCCTAAAGCAGATCTTCATTGAGCTGACTTTGTACACAGGGGTCTACTATGTTTAGGTCTCCTAGTTAAAGTGAAGGGAAACTTTCATGCCACATATAAAAAATTTTACACAAATGTGTGTGTCTCCAATATTGAGGTAACAGTTTAGAGAGGAACCAAAAGTGTTCTTTTAGTATAACTGCTGAGGGTGCACAAACTTTTTCACTCATCTTGTATAGCAGTATAATATAATAGGGTTTCTATAATGCCTTAATTACCATGATTGTTTTACATTTAAATTTTGTGTGTGTGTGTGTGTGTGTGTGTGTGTGTGTGTGTTTAGGGTCCCGCAGGCCCTCAGGGACCCCCTGGGGGTTCAGGTCAGATCGGTTTGCCTGTAAGTTTATTTTAATAATAAGTAATTATAATTATTTTGAATAAAATATAAAACAAAAAAAGAATCTATTCCACCTTTTAATTATGGAATTTTTTCTTTCTCATTTCCACAGGGATTACCGGGAGAAATCGGATTCCCTGGAAAACACGGAGAAGCCGGAAAACCGGTGGGTTGCTGGATCGAGTCTCTGTAAATGGTCAAATATTAAAAACAAATAAAGCGTTTATTGTTTCATAAAACGGTTTATGGGGGTTTTATAGGGTCTGCCAGGGAAGGATGGCATCGATGGTCAACCAGGAAATGATGGAGAGAAAGTAAGTGCCCCCAACCCCCCCATACACATGATTCAATGTACAAGAGAAAAATAAATCTCAGATTTGATTTATAGAATCCTGGAAGACTCATGACATTTATTTTTATCAGGGACCCAGAGGTGAACCAGGACTGGATGGCCTTCCTGGAAAATCTGGACTGAAGGTGATCTCATTTCCTGTCTGATCTTCCTGTATAAGAAGCATGAAATCCTCTCCCATGCATGTAGATATATGGATGTGTATATATATTTTACGTAAATAGTAAAACGTCTGTCTGAAATCAATTAATAATAATTTATCATCATTCTTTTTCATCATTAATAATAATTGTGAGTGTATGTCTCAGGGTGATGAAGGACCTCCAGGACCCAGAGGACCTCCAGGAGAAAGGGTGAGCTCTCAAAGGACACTAAACTCATTTTGAAGACACGTTGAGAATCGTGACCAGTGATGACACGTCTGTATTTCTCTCAGGGTGAGACGGGTCTCCCTGGTGAAGCTGGTGTAATGGGACCGAGAGGAGAAAAAGGAGTGCGGGTAGGTTCCCACTAACCAGAAGTGACAAAAGTCCACACATCCTTCACTCAGTAGAAGTGCAGATCTTCATGTTTTAAAAGACTCTGGTAAAAGATGAAGTTCTGACTGCACTTTTTTACCTTAAGTTAAAGAAGTTTGTGCTCCGACATGTTCTTCAGTAAAAAGTAGTGATTATTGCTACGTTTTAGTGTCACGCTAGAAAACTGAACCTCACGTAATATTATTTTTATTAATTTAAAGGCTGTCAATCGATTTAAATATTTAATCGTGATTAATCGCACAACTTTTCGATCCGTTCTAAATGTACCTTAAATGATTACTTAGCAGTTTTTTATATTTTAATCAACATGCGCATGGACAAATATTTATGCAAATGTTTGTTTATTATTAGTGAAACCAAACTCAACATAAAGCATGAAGACAAAATATTCCTGTAAATGTTTGAAAGTATTTATGTTTTTATCACGTAAATCATCAGGAGACCACTTGCTATGTTTCCACACGGACGGTTTATGAGGTGATACCGGAAAAACTGTACCTGTTCTAACTTTCATATGGAATTACATAATCAGAGAATTTATTTATTTATTTTTTTCTTGGTGAATTTGTTTAGACATTTCGAGCTTTCTGTTAATATATTTATTATGTCTGTGAGGCAAATATTCACTGAGATTCAGGTTGTTTTATCGATGTTTTGTTATGTCTGTGAGGCAAATATTCACTGAGATTCAGGTTGTTTTATCGATGTGTCTGTGAAGAGAGATGACAGTGATGTCAGAGAGCGCCCCCTGAATTTTATTTATATTACAATAGCGCAGCATTTTACAAATTTAATTGTTGTATTGCTTTAATCTGTGTGATCAAAAAAAGCAATAATTGAAGTTTGTTTAGAATTTATGAGGTAAAAAATGTTTTTTTTTGTAGTAATTTTGTGCATCATGGCAGATTTTAGTGCTGATCCTGAATGAGACTTGGCGCATCAGTAAAGCAAATGTTTACTGTGAAGTTTTTTTTCATTTTTTATAAACTTATTTGCATCAACATGTTCATTTTAACAGCCCTCATATTAATTCAGTTCAATTCAATTCATTTTTATTTGTATTGCGCTTTTAACAATGAACATTGTCTCAAAGCAGCTTTACACAGATAATGTGGTGATTAAATGTAAATATGTTCTTTGTAAGTAAGTTTGTCCCTGATGAGCAACTGTGGCAAGGAAAAACTCCCTAAGACGGCACAAGGAAGAAACCTCGAGAGGAACCAGACTCAAGAGGGAACCCATCCTCATCTGGGTTGCACCAAATGTCCATTTAAAGCAGATATTCAATGTTGCGGGGTGCAGTGATGACGGTCAGAAGCAAACTGCCCTCCCGAGTCAGTGCAGCAGACTGCCGACACCAACTACAGTCCAATCCATCCTTAAAAGCACCCGTTATACTCCGGAATTACATGGAAACACACAGAAGTTTGAAGATCCACGGAGGGGAGAGGGGCAGGAACAGTGGTCACTGGAGCCTCAGGAGCATGTTTAACTCATCAATTAATATATTGATAAAAAACAATTTCCAAATTGTTGTTCTCTAATGTATGTATCCAGGCTGAACATCCACCATATAAAACACAAGCGTAAAAAAGATGATGATCAGGTGATCAGGAATGTCTCTGATCCTAACACACCCCTCCAGTGTCCAGATCGCACTAAAGACATGTGAGCGTAGTCTTCATATGTCTTTTTATTTGTATCCAACGCAGGGTGAACGAGGACAAGACGGTGATTTCGGGCTTAGAGGCGAGAAAGGTGACAAGGTGAGACTCTGGATTAGTGTTTATCACTGAAACATCTCCAAAGCCAGGAGCTACCATGACTTCATTATTTATCCTCCTGGAAAATATATGTATATATGTTTGTATACATTCCTATACTCTTTACTGCTTGTGCTCTCTGTTTTAATCTGTAAAAACAGAATAAAGTGATTTTGTTTCCATAACTTACAGGGTGAAGTTGGACCCAGAGGGCTTCCAGGAACCCCAGGAGATGTAAGTTGAATACAAGAGCAAGCCAGACAGACAGGCAGACATGTTTTTATCCAGACAGACAGACAAACAGCCAGATGTGCCCACTTACTTCAAAGTGTAACTTGAGCTGTTTGAGCAGAAGTTGGAGCTGAAGATTTTGGATCAGTGCTCACAGTCCACATCACTAAACTTACCGTGTAGATTGTACATTCGCTCTAAATGTAAACGCTGCGATCACAGACATCGCAGCAAATCAAACACAAATAATAACAGAGAATAGAAAAGGCAGAATGAAAGGAATATAAAAAGGAATAGAGAAGAATAAACAGAAATGAAACAGAAGAGAGTAAAGCATTATAGAATATGATCATGAGGGGAATATAATAGAATTGAGAGCAGTATAGAGTAGAATAGAATAGAATACGGTAGTTAAATGCTCAGAGTGACTGCTCTATACAGATCTTATATCTATTATATTTGTATTCTCTTTCCCTCTCCTTGTGTGTGTGTGTGTGTGTGTGTGTGTGTGTGTGTGTGTGTGTGTGCAGGTTGCCAGTGTGATTCCTGAGCCTGGAGAACCAGTATGTTCCACACCCCATCTCTTTCTCACACACACAGATACACACAGATACACACACACACACACACACACACACACACACACACACACACGTCTTCCAGTTGTTCCAGTGGAGGTTGAACTTGTTTGTTTACATGACAGACACAAACACATGTTTATACACATTAAAGATCCTGCTGAACATGTGACACAAAGTTATTACATCATAAAAATAAGGAGCCAATCACGGCCCAGTTTTAAATACTTTTAGCGTAAAACATTTTTTTTTTACTTTTTCTGTAGGCAAATACTCAGTTCTGCGCTTTTACATTAACACTCTTGAGGGTTTTACAGTTTTGAGGTTCTACTTAGAGCTTTAAAGTTAAACGTCCTATTCCACATTTTATCTCCATTTGCTGTTATATTAAGTTCCAATCTTCTGAGAAGATGTTCCTCTAGATTTTCAGGAGATTTTGTGGAGATTTATTTAGCCTCCAGGGTGTTAGTAAGGTCAGGTACTGATGAGCTTTATAGCAGGAGATCTTCCACATCTTCCAACCCATGGAAAGCAGATCTTCATGAAGCTGGCTTTGTGCACATGGACAGTTCATGCTGGAACATGGTTTGGGTCTCCTCCTTTAAGTGAGAGGAAAATATTATGCTACAGATTTCATAAATCTGATAAACTTGTGGGTCTTAAAATAGGTGGTAGCAGTTTGTTGAAGATCCACATATTGGTGTAAAAGTTTTGTGTACGTTTGCAATCCAAAATATATAAATATGCAAATTTGTACAGCTTTCCTTATTTGCATACCGGACATGATCGGACTTGTGAGTGTCTGGGACATATGATGTCTTTAACACAAGCTTTGGAAGGAGATGTTCTTCTGAGTATCATATACAGAAGTCTTGAACACTTTTGATGTCTTTTTTTAGGGGAAACCTGGAGAGAAAGGTGAAAAAGGAGAACAGGGGAAACAAGGAGAAGTGGTAAGTTTCTGGATCCTGCTCTCTGAGGATCATTAAACATCAACAAACACATGGATGTTCTTAACTCATAATTACCTATTAACATGTTTATATCCTGCAATTAGTTGACTTTTTAGATATTCAAAATAATACAATTAAAAAGTGCAAAAGATTTGAGTCACCTCTAGAGGGCAGAAGAGATGTGATAAAATTCTGTATTCATGGAGACATGCTCATGAGGTCAAACTGTACCAGAAGGAGGTGTAACTTCTGTACCTGTCAATCATGTTGAAGGAGGTGTGGCCTCTGTTCTTTTCAGTCAGATTGAAGGAGGCATAGCCTCTGTACCTGTCAGCCACAGTAAAGGAGGTGTGGCCTCTGTACCTGTCAATCATGTTGAAGGAGATGTGGCCTCTGTACCTGTCAGTCACAGTAAAAGAGGTGTGGCCTCTGTACCTGTCAGTCACAGTGAAGGAGGTGTGGCCTCTGTACCTGTCAGTCACAGTGAAGGAGGTGTGGCCTCTGTACCTGTCAGTCCCAGTGAAGGAGGTGTGGCCTCTGTACCTGTCAATCATGTTGAAGGAGATGTGGCCTCTGTACCTGTCAGTCTCAGTGAAGGAGGTGTGTCCTTTGTGTCTGTCAGTCACAGTGAAGGGGGTGTGTCCTTTGTACCTGTTAGTAATATTGAGGAAGGTGTGGCCTCTGTACCTGTCAATCATGTTGGAGGTGTGGCCTCTGTACCTGTCAGTCACAGTGAAAGAGGTGTAGCCTTTGTACTTGTCAGTCACATTGAAGGAGGTGTGTCCTCTGTGCCTGTCAGTCACATTGAAGGAGGTGTGGCCTCTGTACCTGTCAGCTTCTGTATCTGTCAATCATGTTGAGGGAGGTGTGACCTAGTGACCAAGTTCATTTCACCATCTCTGTGCCAGAACTAAGAAGAGTCTGGAAGTGTCTTGACTGTACCCTGAGAGTTGGTGAGGATTGGAGAGAGCGTGGTGCTTCCCACAGTGAACCCTCTCCAATGTTTGTGGAGTTGAACAGACTTGCTGATGTGGTTTTTGAGTGACTTACATAAACCTCATTCACTGAGGCCACACCTCCTTCAATGTGACAGGTCACCTCTGTACCTGTCAGTCACTGTGAAGGAGGTGTGGCCTCTGTACCTCTGTACAGTCAAGACACCTTCAGACTCTTTTTAGTTCTGGCACTGAGGTGGTGAAATAAACTCCTGCTTGATATCTGAACATCTAAATTACTCACAGTCCACACATGACGGCTAAGACTTTTTTAACCGAGCCCTTCTTGAATGCAAGGAAATTTGCATTCTAACCATTTTTTATGTCCCAATGAACTAGTTTTAGAATGTATTTATTGATGGAGACTTTAAAATAGCATTACTATACATGTTCGCATTTTCTGCACCATGCTAACCTGGTGTTACATTGACATCTAGGAAAAGCTGAAAAGCATCAAATCTGCATTAACATCTCAGCCGATCGATTGCATTTCTGTACACTATTCAAGTGCGTATAAAGTTTTCCTAACATCAGCTTTGACCTCTGGTCTGTATAGGGTCCGAGAGGACTTCCTGGAGAACAAGGCTTCCGAGGACACCCTGGACCTACGGTAAAGATGAACAAATGTTTTCAGAGCTTTTACATAACCATCTACTATCCTGTACGTGGATCTTCATTCTAGTGAATGTCTCATGATTGTGTTTGGACAGGGAGAGAAAGGAGACACGGGGTCCAAAGGAGATGCAGGTGCTCACGGACAACCGGTAAGTATGAGCATTAGTTTTACTTTTGTATGATGTCATCAAGACATGTATCTTGTATCTAATTTGTGATAAGTGTCCTACAGGGTTTTTACGGACATCGTTTTCGTGCACCTTTTAGATGCGATTCACGTCTTGATGCGTGGCCAACGCTGCGATACACTAAAGACGCACACGACGCAGCAACCGATGCGATGCGATTACAATTCCCTCCACTAGGGTGCAGTGCGATCCGATTTCCATTCGATTCAACACAATGCGATTCAATGCAATACAATATACTTGTATTTCTTTGGCTCCAACAGACAGCAAATCCCTAGAATGCCTTCTGACTTCTAATGGTGTTCCACAAACAGGATGCAGCTCTACCTCTGCCATGTCAATCTGTATTCTACGTGACTCTCAGCACGCGCCTTGTCCTTCGTTGTCCTTCCTTGCCTAATTATTCCAGGGGTGTCATCGATACATACCTTATGGTTTATGTGTCTTCTTTCAGCTCTGTAGGTCCTGTGTGATGTTTTCAGGATTCTGATTGCCTCACACATGCTGTCCTTACAATGTAATCTTAATAGCAGATATCTCTGGTCTGATGAGTTCACGATAGACCCATCGACATCCATGTGATGTCATCAAGACGTGGCCTTGACATTGCGTGTGATGTCATCGCAGTGCGCTCTTTTCTCTTTTCTTGTTTTCAAGAAGACACAATCCTGACATATAGCGTATAGATGTGTTCAGTCATCGACGTCCCCTCGACATTATGCGTGACATCATCAAGATGTTCCCATAATCTTGTGTGTGATGTTTTCAGTGTGTTCCCATAGAACCCTAGATCTTATACGGTATGTTTCAGTATACATGAGGCTTGGGAATGACATTATTGTGCATTAGGTCTCAAACAGAAGGGTGTGATGTCATCAAAAAAACATGGATCCTTCTGAACAACAGCAGTGAAATGTGTCCTTCTTCTTACATTATAAACGCATGCTTTTCAAAAGATCCAAGATACCGTATGACGTCATCACCGCGTGTCGTATCCAAATTTCATGCTGTTTCATTCATTTCCTGTTGTGTTTGAAGAAGGCAGCTGCTCTTCAGAGTATTGTGAGACAATGATGAGTCGCGTTATCTAAAAGCTTTCTCTCATCTATATGATGTCATCCTGAAAAGCCTTTCAGCTTCTGTGTAGCAACAGGCGGTGTTTTTCATCTATTGTGTGATTTGCTGTTTACTTCTCAGGGTCCTCCTGGGTTGCCTGGCCCTCAGGGGCAGCGAGGACTTCCTGGCAACGTGGTACGTTATTAAAAATCGAATTTAAAAAAGATCGTGTTTATTGTGTATGATGTAATGTTTTGGTACATATCGATTTATTAGTGTTTATTATTGATATTGTATATAATTGTCTTCTTATATACATTAGTGTAGTATATATTCATTTTCGTCTTCATCATTATCATGATTTTGTCCTTTAGGGAATTCCAGGTAGTATCGGACCCCCGGGATTAGCAGGACATAAGGGAGAAAAGGTAAGATCCCATTATGGGTCTCCACAAAAGATCATCTGTCTCCATACCCCCCTGTCCTCTACATCTTCCTCTTCCAAACCAACTACCTGCATGTCTTTCCTCACCACATCCATAAACATCCTCCTTGCTCTTCCTCTTTTCCTCCTTCCTGGTGGCTCCATTCTCAGCATTCTCCTACTGATATACCCCATGTCTCTCCTCTGCACATGTCCAAACCATCTCAATCTTGCCTCCCTTACCTTGTCTCCAAAACGTCCTACATGCGCTGTCCCTCTTATAAAATACAGTGGAACCTCGGGTTACGAACGCCCCGGCATACGTATAATTCAGGTTACGAATCGCAGTTCAAAATTTTTGCCCCTGGTTACGAACAATATATCGGGATACGAACGTCGCTCACCAAAAAAAAATCGCAGGCAGGTTGGTTGTTTTTGCTCGATCCACACAGCTCGTCACATCAGTTAGCGTCCTGTGTCCCTAGCGAGAGCATCGTGTTACTCATCCGCTTGAACTTTTCCCGGCAGCAGCGTAACAACTCGTTAGGTGATGCTCGTGGACTGATGAGATGGACAACATTAGCTGATGCATAACCACTTTACTTGTTTTGATGAAGATAGATTAGCAGGGTTACAGTCTTTTCCCAAGTACAATACCCATAATGAATTTCACTCTGAACTTCAATACCAACTGATAGTAGGCTTAAAGAAACAGCTCTCATTTTCCCTCTAATGCAACAATTGTCTCAGCGTTCGTGTTATTAACACTGTCTTTAATATTCTATAATATAATATATAATAATGTATAAATAATATAATATAATAAGATTCTCCTTCCAAACAATAACTCTCCCTCCTCCCCCTTCTACGAACGTCGTCTCCTGCACCGAGTCTTCTCAAAGGGAAAGTCCCCAGTAAAGATCTTTTCCTCTTTTGTATGTTTTTATGTGGTATAGTTTTAATATAACATGTTAAAAGTAAATAATATTAGTAAATATTGGCTTTATTTTTATTTAAGTAATATTTTTGGTTGTCCAGAACGAATTACAAAAGCCATTGGCCTCAAAATGTGCAATGCAGAAACAGAATTTTATTGTTAAAAAAATTAATTTCAAGGCATTCAATTTTTCCAGGCAACACTTAAAAAAATCAAGATAACTCAGTAAAGAAAATATGTCACAATATTGAAAATAACAAGAGCCGGACATCCTTTTGAAATTGCTGAGATTGCCAGATTAAAACTCATTTAAAGAGGGCTACAGAAACATCAAAAAAATTGCAGCAATATATTGGTAAGTTTTTCCTTTAACCGTACCACTCCACTGCCCTCCCCCTCATTAACACATGTACTTTGTCTTTCTTCTACTGACTTTCATTCTACTTCTCTCCAGCGCATACCTCCACCTCTTCTTCTCAACCTGCTCCCTACTCTCACCACAAATCACAATATCATTCATAAACATCATAGTCCACCATTAATTGAATTGATTTGCTAATTCTTCTTCTTCTTATTATTATTATTATTGTTATTATTATTATTATATTTTATTATCAATATTGGTATCATTATTATTATTATTATTATGATCTAATTATTGATTTATTTCTCTTTAGGGAGACCCTGGTAAAGAGGGTCATGCAGGCCCCCCTGGTCTGCCCGGAGAGCCTGGTTTAAGGGGTGAAGCAGGACCACCAGGGAAAGGCAAAGAAGGAGCAAAAGTATAGCACATTTTAGTGAATGGTGATTTCTAGGTGATAAAATCTACTTAATAATTCACCCTCATTGAATGTGCTTTGTTTAATAACAGGGAGATGCAGGACCACAAGGAACGCCTGGAGTCCCGGGACTGAAGGTACTACGCTCTTGCGTCTACGAATTGTTCTGAAATATATAATACCATACATGAGCAAAGTGGACACCTGAGCATTAGATTGCTATGTGTATCCCATTCCACATTTAGTTTCCAGTTGCTGTTATAAAAAATCTCCAGTCTTCTGGGAAGATGTTCTACTAGATTTTGTGGAGATTCATTCAGCTTTAAGGGTGTTAGTAAAAACTCATCCCAAAGGTGTTCAGTAAGGTTGAAGCTCTGTAGCAGGAGCATGATCTGGATTTGTACTGAAGTGTGTGTGTGTGTGTGTGTGTGTGTGTGTGTGTGTGTGTGTGTGTGTGTGTGTGTGTGTTTGTGTTTAGGGTCCACCTGGAAATCCAGGAATGCGGGGGATGCCAGGAGACAGAGGCCCTATTGGAGAGGGAACCACTGGACCAGCTGTATGTACACACACACTCACACACACACACACACACACACACACACACACCTACACACACACACACCTACACACACGTATCTATATGATGCATGCACATAAAAGCATATATTCAGGTTAAGGAAGATACATATCCAGTTTGTCCCTGTGTGTGTGTGTGTGTGTGTGTGTGTGTGTGTGTGTGTGTGTGTGTGTGTGTGTGTGGACCATCACAGGGACCACCAGGCCCTCCTGGACAACAAGGAGCAGTGGTAAGCATGATAACTTCTCAATCATCTGTACTAGGCTATAAAACATGATGAATGCATTTATTACACATATCATCCATATCGTCACCCTCTCTCTCTCTTTCCATTCACTCATCTGTCCATCTATCTCTCTATCCATCTTTCAATTCATACATTTACACTCTCTCCCTCTATTCATGCATCCAAAGATATTTTTAATGTATTTTTTTAGTAAATCATTTCTTTACCCTTTAATCATACGCATCTGTTCATCTAAATAGTGTTCTAGCAGTTCATCCATCAAACCATCCATCCATCCATCCATACATCCATCCATCCATCTATCTATCCATCATACATTAAATAATATTTATATCTTAATTTTCTTTCCATCCATCCATCCATCCATCCATCCATCCATCCATCCATCCATCCATCATACATTACATAACATTTATATCTTAATTTTCTTTCCATCCATCCATCCATCCATCCATCTATCCATCCATTCAGCCATCCATCCATCCATCCATCCATCATACATTAAATAACATTTATATCTTAATTTTCTTTCCATCCATCCATCCATCCATCCATCCATCCATTCAGCCATCCATCCATCCATCCATCCATCATACATTAAATAACATTTATATCTTAATTTTCTTTCCATCCATCCATCAGTCATCCATCCATCCATCATACATTAAATAACATTTATATCTTAATTTTCTTTTCATTCATCCATCCATCCATCCATTCATCCATCTATCCATCATACATTAAATAACATTTATATCTTAATTTTCTTTCCATCCATCCATCCATCCATCCATCCATCCATCCATCCATCCATCATACATTAAATAACATTTATATCTTAATTTTCTTTCCATCCATCCATCCATCCATCCATCCATCCATCCATCCATCCATCCATCATACATTAAATAACATTTATATCTTAATTTTCTTTCCATCCATCCATCCATCCATCCATCCATCCATTCAGCCATCCATCCATCCATCCATCCATCATACATTAAATAACATTTATATCTTAATTTTCTATCCATCCATCCATCCATCCATCCATCCATCCATCCATCCATCCATCCATCATACATTAAATAACATTTATATCTTAATTTTCTTTTCATCCATCCATCCATCCATCCATCCATCCATCCATCCATCCATCCATCATACATTAAATAACATTTATATCTTAATTTTCTTTACATCCATCCATCCATCCATCCATCCATCCATCCATCATACATTAAATATCATTTATATCCTAATTTTCTTTCCATCCATCCATCCATCCATCCATCCATCCATCCATCATACATTTAATAAAATCCATAAAAAAAATCCACCTTAATTTTCTTTTTCTTTCCATCCTTCCATCCCTCCATCCATCTTATAATAAATGTCCATACCTTCATTCTTTCTATCCATCCATCCCTTCATCCATGCACACTTGTGTCCATTGATTATCATCATTAGCATTGATTATCATCTCTCCATCTCTGTGTTCTTCAGTGTAGTGTGTGTATAAAGTGTGGTTCTTGGTGCATGTGGTATATTCCAGTAAAATGCAGAGTAAATCACAACCAATAGTTTTGGCCATTATAAAGATCTCAGTTTAAACTCATCTTCATCACTCTTCTGATCCTTCTCTGTTCTGTGGCAGGGGTCAAGAGGACCACCAGGGGTACCAGGACCTCAAGGACCTTCTGGACACAATGTATGTTATGTATTGTGTGTAGAATGTTACAGAGATAGAGATCAGTGTAATCACACACAGACCATAAATAAATAACTAATTATCTGGCATCTGCTCAGGGTTTACCAGGAAGACCTGGAGATAAAGGAGCTCAGGGAGAGCCGGTGAGAGACAGAGTCTTTGTCTTTATTGTGTGTGTGTGTGTGTGTGTGTGTGTGTGTGTGTGTGTGTGTGTGTGTGTGTGTGTGTGTGTGTGTTGTTTTTGTGAATATTATATTTATGTTCTTTATGTTCATGACAGGGCAAAGCTGCAGATCTGTCTCAGCTGGACCTGAAGGTATTGACCACACACTCAACCATCCATTCATCCATTCATCCATCCATCCAACCACACACCCATCCATCCATCCATCCATCCATCCATCCATCAATCCATCCATCCATCCAACCACACACCCATACATCCATCCATCCATCCATCCATCCAACCACACACCCATACATCCATCCATCCATCCATCCAATTATCCATCCATCTATTTATCCATCCATTTTTCCCTTTATCACTACATTCACCCATCTATCCATCCACCTATTCTTCCATTTACCCAGCCATCCATCCATTTGATGTAAATAGTGTTCCAGCAGTCCGTCTGTCCATCCATCAGTCCGTTCGTTCGTGTATCCATTCATTTGTTCATCCATCCATCTATCCATCCATCCATCCATCCATCCATCTATACATTCATGTAGCAAATCACTAATTTGCACATTAATTTCTATTATACACTGATTATGGCAAACCTTTGTACATCCATCCATTAGTGTGTATGTATATATATATATATATATATCTATATCTAAAACATTATTATTTATTTATTAATTTTTTACTGTGCTATACTGTACTGTACCTTGAATTCACTAACCTGTGTGTTATTCTGGATTTGTAGGGTGTTTGTTCAGACTGTCCAGCTGGACCTTCTGGACCGCCAGGAATCCCAGGAGTTCCAGGAGAAAATGGCCCCGTTGGACCACCAGGAAAAAATGGACAGGATGGACATCAGGTAAATCTGCAGGACGTCTGATGACACCACTGAAACGCAGAGCTTAAATTATTTCACAAATTAATGACTTCATTCTTTTGTTCAGTTTGTGTGTATGTGTGTATATACGTGTGTGTATGTGTGTGTATGTATATTTATATACATATAATATAATATAAATAATTTATTTTAAATGTTTAAATCCAATGAGAATTATAGAATATAAAAATGTGTGTTAGCATTAAAACACTATGTTGATTACAGGGTGTTTCTGGACCCATCGGACCCCCAGGACCCCCTGGAGCTGAGGGAAGCAAGGTTAAAACTCAAACACAATCAATTTACAACATAAACCTATTCATTCACATATCATAGTGATTAAGATGATTTATGGATATGTCTGATTTACTCGAATTATAATTATAGAAGAATAATAATATTCCACTATTTCAATGAATTAATTTAAATAAATTGAATAATTATTATTGCAGTTTTGCTATGATTCTAGCATTTAAATGATCTTCGTGCAATCATCATCATTATTTGAATTTTATTTCAAATGTGCAATTCAATTTCTGCATGTACTCTATGTGGCCAAAAGTATTGGGACACCTGACTTTTCCAGAAATGTCCAAAAGTATACAAAAAGAGTGACATACTAATCTTACGGTCTGGTGTCCACAAACTTTTGGTCATATAGTACATTTTAAATGAATATCATATTAATACCCATTTCGAGATTACGATGATTTTGGCGATGAATTTTATAACCTGGATTAAATCTGTTCGAAATTCACAAGGGTGTGAAAGGAGACCGAGGCTCCCCGGGAGGTGCTGGAGATAAAGGTGAAAAGGTACCAGTACTTTCCTCAGCACTATCTACACAGTGATGAAGTGTTTGATCTGTTCATCATTGTACTTGTGGGAATTTTTTAGGGACCCCCGGGACCTCCTGGTTATCCAGGTGCAGCTGGAGCAGCCGGTCAGCCTGTGAGTTTCAATCCATTCATTAGTGTTTATTAAAATATTTATTGTTGTTTGTCTTTAATGTTGTCTTTTTGCTAAAATCGAATTGATATTAAAAAAACACACACAAAAAACTCGAATAAAATGTCTACATTCCACAGTTTTACTTTTAAATGAAACATTATGACTATGATGCAGCATCTGTGGTCTGAGTTTGGTAAGAAACTGATTTAATAACTTAGTGTGTCATAAGTGTTTTTTCTTTTTTTGGGAGTTAACTCATCTGATTACATCCCCGCGACAGTAAGAGTCGAAATTATATCTGATTGGATACTGGGATATTTTGGAAGTCTGATTGGTTAGGTAACCGTTAGTGGTAAATCTGATTGGTTACAGTATCAGTGGTGAGATCTGAGATCTGATTGGGTACAGTATTATTAGAGGTTAAATCTGAGATCTAATTGGTTTCAGTATCATTGATGGTCAGATCTGATTGGCTACAGTATTATTAGTGGTGAAATCTGAGATCTGATTGGTTACAGTATCATTAGTTGTGAGATCTGAGATCTGATTGGTTACAGTATCATTAGTTGTGAGATCTGAGATCTAATTGGTTACAGTATCATTAGCGGTGAGATCTGAGATCTAATTGGTTACAGTATCATTGGTGGTGAGATCTGATTGGCTACAGTATCATTAGTTGTGAGATCTGAGATCTAATTGGTTACAGTATCATTGATGGTCAGATCTGATTGGCTACAGTATTATTAGTGGTGAGATCTGAGATCTGATTGGTTACAGTATCATTAGTTGTGAGATTTGAGATCTGATTGGTTACAGTATTATTAGTTGTGAGATCTGAGATCTAATTGGTTACAGTATCATTAGCGGTGAGATCTGGGATCTAATTGGTTACAGTATCATTGGTGGTGAGATCTGATTGGCTACAGTATTATTAGTGGTGAGATCTGAGATCTGATTGGTTACAGTATCATTAGTTGTGAGATCTGAGATCTGATTGGTTACAGTATCATTAGTTGTGGGATCTGAGATCTGATTGGTTAGGTTATCGTTAGTGGTGAGATCTGATTGGTTACAGTATCATTAGTGGTGAGATCTGAGATCTGATTGGTTACAGTATCATTAGTTGTGAGATTTGAGATCTGATTGGTTACAGTATCATTAGTTGTGAGATCTGAGATCTAATTAGTTACAGTATCATTGGTGGTGAGATCTGATTGGCTACAGTATTATTAGTGGTGAGATCTGAGATCTGATTGGTTACAGTATCATTAGTTGTGAGATCTGAGATCTGA
>MU585527.1:2046276-2058560 GCA_024362625.1 Silurus asotus
ACGTGAAACAAACAGTCTGATACACGGCACTGAAACGTACCGCAATACTGCATAGTTGCAAAACGGTAATGAAGCTGTGGGGACGTTACATGAGCGAAACCATTACATTACCATTACAAAGGACTGATGATGTTTTAGCTCCACTTCAGGCCATAAAAACTGTCAGAAAGCTTTAAAAACAACAATATTAAATACTGGTTGTATAATTGTGACATAGCGATCTTCACAAAATATACTGTTACACACATCATACATTTTCTGTGTTGATTTTATGTATCACTAAACTCTTTAAGAAGCCACCCAACTTTGAAAAAATTGTAATTTATAAATCCTCAAAACTCTATAGGGGTCGAATATTTCTGATTGCAAGTTTACATAAAAACACAGACATGAATGGCGAAAATGTTAGAGCTAGAGCTGCATTTTAGCATTTTACATTGATGCCATTTGGCATAAGCAGTGGTAGACAGTAATAAAGTAAATGGCATTCGTATTTTTGTACATGTATCTACTGATCACCAACATACAGTTCAGCATCAGTTTAACAGAACATTTAGAGAGGAATACATTTTGAAGAAACTCCAGACTCGAACTTGCCACAACACGCGTGACCTCATTTACCGTATTTATTGAAGTAGTTGAAAAGAAGGTTTTGGGCTCATGATCATTGTAATAGAAATCAATCAGTGTTTGAGTCTTTAATATCATATATTGTTGTCCCATAGTACTTTTGATACTTAAGTACATTTAAAGGTAAATACTTTTGTACTTTTACTCAAGGGAAGGTATAAAGGGACACTTTAACTGGAATAATATTTGACCTACCACTGGACACAAGTGAGCAGTTGAGGGTTAAGGGACCAGCAGTGCCTTAACCAGAGAGCTACCATTGAAATACTGAGATACTGCCTCGACCCAATTATTTGTTTGTTTGTTTATTTACTTGCTTACTTATCTTAACTAAGTAATCAAATAAATGTATCTATTTGAGGTTTCTGTTCTATTTTTATTTATTTTTATTGGCCCTGAAATGATCCCCACCTCCAGTTAGTTTCAAAAGAGGCGAAGGGGGTCGGCTGGGAAAACGGCGGAATTTAGTATAGGACATTTCAAACTACTATTATACTAATTTATTTGTTTGTTTCGTTTGTTTATTGTCGAATTACCTGAATCCAACATCGAATATAATGCAATAGAAAAATTTGCCAAGAAACTATAAACGTAAGTGAAACATCTGCTTCTTTTCCATTTAGGGTCCACCTGGTCCCATCGGTCCTGAGGGCAAACAAGTAAGTTCTGATTCCCACTAGTTCAGCTGTGTTGTTTGTGTGTGTGTGATGCGAGCTGAGGGAAATGACTGCGCCTGTTTTCCAGGGCATTCCGGGTAAACAGGGAGACCGAGGCTTCAAGGGAGAGAAGGTGGGTACCTTCTTATTCCAAAATGGTTTTGCAGTGTGTGAACATGTTTTATATTGTGTGTAAATTCTGGAAATTATTGAGTTACCTTCGATATTTAACAACTGCAACTAATCTGACACAAGACACTGCCTCAACACAAGGAACACAAGAAACACAATTTTGTAGCACATCTTCGGATGACCTTTCTCCTTCAACTGAACTTGAAGACCAAAACCTGGTTCACTGTAAAGATCTGCTTTCCATGGTTTGGAGGATGTCGAAAAAAATATCCTGCTATAGAGTTCCAACGCTATTGAACACCTTTGGAAAGAATTTTTTTTATGCTGATTGCATCTCCAGGCCTCCTTTTGTCACCTACATCAGTACATGACTTCAGTAACAGCCTTGTGGATGAATGAATCTCCACAAAATCCCCACAAAAATCTAGTTCCCAGAAGAGATTCTTCTTCTTCTTTCGGCTGCTCCCATTAGGGGTTGCCACAGCGGATCATCCGTCTTTATACCACGCTGTCCTCTACATCTGACCTCTTCACACCAACTACCTGCATGTCTTTCCTCACCATATCCATGAACTTCCTCCTTGGCCTTCCTCTTTTCCTCCTACCTGGTGGCTCCATCCTCAGCATTCTTCTACCAATATAATCCATGTCCCTCCTCTGCACATGTCCAAACCATCTCAATCTCACCTCCCTCACCTTGTCACCAAAACATCCTACATGCGATGTCCCTCTAATAAACTCATTTCTTATCTTGTCCATCCTTTTCACTCCCAACGAAAACCTTAACATTCTCAGCTCTGCTACCTCCAGCTCCACCTCCTGTCTTTTACTCAATGCCACTGTCTCTAATCCAAACAACATCGCAAGTTCCCAGAAGAGATTATGGAGATTATTATAACAGCAAACTGAGACTAAATGTGGAATTGGAAGCTCAAAAAAAAGCACATCTCAATCTTATGGTCAGGTGGCCACAAACCTTTGTCCATATCACGTAGAAGCTTGTGTTTAATTAACATGATGCTGAAGGTTACCAGAATCCTGAGAGTAGTTTTCTGATTGTCGCTCTGTATCTCTTCACGTTCGCCCTTCTTCATGTAGTCTTTTATATTTCTATTCTGAGGTAAAATATTTAAAACAAGGAGACTTTTGAATGTACAAGATGTAGAAGTTCTCGTGAGAGTGAATGTAGACTTGCAAGCCAGTCTTCACACTTCTGTAAAGAGGTCTGGTACATTTACTCACTAGTGCAGCCAAGAGATGTCTATTAACAGACATGGAGGAAAATATGGCAGACAAATACCATGTGTCTGCAAACTTGTGAGATTACTTCATTTGATCCACCCACAAGGTTTGTGTGTGAAAAGTTGTAAAGTTCATGGACGAAATTATGGTGCTGATTTTGTTATGATATTCGAAAGCCTGGTTTCCCTTGCTTACGTTTTGGATCCTGATCATTCCTGAGTGGATTAGTTGCTGGATACTGCTGGAATCTGGACTCTGAAGAAAGGTGGATGTTTCAGTAACGGGGTTGTGAACAATTGTCAAAAGATCCACATCTGTAAATGAGATGATCCTAAAAAGACAAATGTTTTTTGCTGCTACAAATTCCTTTCAAATGACTATTCCTTTTTCCTACAGGGTGACAATGGCATAAAAGGTGACAAAGGTCCCACTGGAGAGCCAGGTATGCCTGGAAACCCAGGAGCTCCAGGAAGAAAGGGTCACACAGGCATGATGGGAATGTCTGGACCTCCAGGAGAGATGGGATCCCCTGGAACCCAAGGACCTCCAGGTCAGCCTGGTCTTCCAGGACAAAGGGTGAGTTGTTTGACATCATATACGCAAAGGGTTGATGTACAGTAAGTGCAGGTTTAATTCCAACCAAGCAGAAACTACATCCGATTCAACCTATTTAATCTTGGCCTTTAATGGACTGTCAGATGTGGTTTCTGCTTGGTCGGAATGAAACCCTGCACCATACAGGCACTTTTTGGGAAACCCCTGGATGAGAAAGATCAAGACTTATGTGGCTTTGGGTTTTTTTCAGGGTGAAACTCCATCTCTGGAATCCATACGGCGTTTAATTCAAGAGGAACTTGCCAAAGAACTCCAAGGTGGGATGGGTATTTGTATGTTATTTGGCCAGGTATACACTATATTGCCAAAAGTTTGTAGACACCTGACCTTGAGATTGGTATGTGCTTTTTGAGCACTTCATTCCACATTTAGTCCTAATGTATTCTAGATTCTAGATGTTCCACTAGATTTTGGAGCCACAAGAGTGTTACTAAAGTCAGGTACTGATGTAGGTAAAATTAGGAGGCCTGGGGTGCAGTCATCCAAACAGGTTTAATGATCTATATTATTAGACCTTTCACTCCAACCCATGACTGACTGTAACTATGAAAATGTCTGTTAGCTACCAGATTAGTCAGCAACTTTTTTGTCAGAATCAAAAATGTATCCACTGTGTTTATCTGAAAGATCATAGAACACTGTAGTCAGGTGACCAGGATTAGAGTAATGCTAAAAACCTTCAAATGTTGTCTAAAGTGAGAACCTTCAAGTTGAAAAGCTTTCACAGACCATTCAAGCCAGTTTTCAACCTATTCTTTACAACTTCTCAGCCAAGATGGCCTACCTCATGTCCCAGATTCAGCCCACACACATTAAGAGCTCAGCTGGGCGTCCTGGTCCACCTGGACCTCCAGGAAAAGAAGGGCAACCTGGACGACAAGGTCTACCTGGAGAGCCTGGTATGCCTGGACAAAATGGAGCAGAGGGACCCCGTGGTCCAGCAGGACCTAAAGGTAATTCAAAAAGAAATGAAAGTTTTGTTGAGTAGAGCCAAGTTTTTTTTTATTATTATTTTTAATTTGATGTTTGTTCAAATTTGATTAAATGGAAAAAGTTTATGAACTTGACCCCTTGTGTTGCCGCAGGTGAACGAGGTTCCAGAGGGGAAAATGGTGAAAATGGTGTTGGGCAGCGAGGAGAACCTGGTCCACCTGGCCCGATTGGTGAAGCTCTTTAATTTATTAATTATTGTCCTAAAAAGAAACGACTGCATCACATATATGACTAAAAAAAATATCTCTGCAGGTCCAGCAGGAATTCCTGGAGAGGGTAAAGACGGTCTTCCAGGAGCAACCGGTGCTCAGGGGGAGCCTGGACATCCAGGTCCTCATGGCCAACCTGGTCCACCAGGACCCCAGGGCCAGTGCGACCCCTCTCAGTGTGCCTACTATGCCAGCCTGGCGTCACGACCTCACACGAAAAACGTCAAGGGAACCTAAACCTGTCTCCTGGACCTGGGCCTATTTATGAACTTATGGCAACCTAAAGCTTTTCCTCACAAGGTCCGGGGAGCTTCGGTTGGGCCGAGGGAGATGAGACCACGATTTAGCGAGTGTGTTTTTTGGGAGATGTGTGTGTCCTGCCGGTCAGATATTAAGGGTAATTTGTTCAGTGGGTGGGAACGGGAAGGGGTTTGTATAAGCTGGTACTGTAAGCAACAGGAGGTAAATAATTCAAAATGCAGCTGATTATTATTTTTCCGTCAGGGAATTTCACTCAGTTCAGATGAATTGTCTTGTGATTTCTTTTTCTTTTCTATGCAACCTGCAGAGTCCGGTTTATTCCTCTATGTTGCAGATATCAGACAGAGAGACTAATGGTAAAAAATTCGCCTCAAGTCTATAATCAATGTTCGCAGAATTTTTGTTTAGAACATCTTGTTTTGGAGTGTGTGCGAAATTATCGAGCTAGCTAATATATCTTCTGGAGTGGTATCGATTTAGTTGTGTGACAGAAGATAAATAAATAAATAAATAAAATATTATGTTCACACGTTGATGCTACGATCATCATCGAGCCGAATTTTTCCTTCACAGCAAGTTATCAAGTGGCCTGTAGACAGATGTTTTCAACAGACAAAACTACTCTCAATCCAGCATCCTCATTTTATTTTCACCATTGTATGCTACTACGCTTTTTCACTTCTAAATTGTTCTCTCGAGGAGCTTTAATGATGTTCACACAAACACGACTAATGCTGTGCTGGCGTTTTGCATTGGCTTTGTTTTTGTTCGAGTGCCTCCACCCGCTCTGCTTTTTCACTTTCCAATTTCTCCTCACTGACATGAAAAGATCTTCAACGTCCAACAGAACATCCTTTTAGAACATTGTAAACGGTCACTACGAGGTGGTATTAAAAAGTTTCGAGGCTAGTTTTGATACACGCCAACAGATGGCAGCACGAGGCTGCACACACAGTCACAGGGAGCACTGACCTTCATAAGTCAGTGTGCCAAAAGACATCATCCTGTGTGCATCGGGGCATGCGTTACTACACCACGTCTGCGATTTCATCATGATAGAAAGTTAGAACACTCTGTCACGAGCCCTCCTCACATGTGAATCTATCGCCGCACTCGCCAGATTTGGCTCCTGCAGACTTCGACCTCTTCTCGAAAAAGAAGATCTAGCTTCCTGTTTTGATACCAACTTTGGGGAGATCCAGCGCAGATGGTGCTTGACGCTTCGGGAAACGTTGCGGAAGTGGCAGGAACGCTGGGGGCGCTGTATTGCTGTACAAGGGGACTATTTTAAAGGGGAAAGTGTGGAAATGTAGATAAATATAGTACTTTCTTGTAAACGGAGCGAGTTGCGAAACTTTTTGACACCTCGTATATGGATTCTAGCGTACGTTTAATTGGCGTTTTTCCTCATTCCTCCAAAATACACATCCAATTTTTTGTCTAAAATGGTTTTCCGTTCATCTATTTGATGGTTTGATGTTTTTTTTTCCATATCAAATCTGATCGAGAACTCATCAGTGCATTTAACTCTCGACCAGCTGAGCAAAAAGTCACGATTAGCACCATCTACTGAGCTGGGGGTGGAGCTGCATAGAGTATATTACGCATTTTTTTTTTACAGTTGTGAATGGATAAAATGCTGTGTATTGTATAGTAGACCTGTTTACCTTTTATATACATTTAGCTGCAAGAAATAGCAGAAACAATGCAAATGTTTTAATGTTTATTTAAATCATGTTCAAGTGAATTAAGAGAATGATTGAGTATTTGCTGGATATAGCTACCAAACTTTTTCTATTAGTTAGCTAGAGCTAATTTCTCAGCTACATATGTACACTATATTGACAAAAAAAAAGCATTGGGACACCTAATTTTTCCAACCATATGTGGTTCTTCCCCAAATTTGTTGGCACACAACTGTAAAGGATGTCTCTGTGTGCTGTAGCATGAAATTGACCATTTAGTTATACTAAAACACAAACCTGTTTCAGCATGACAATGCACCTGTGCAGAAATCTACCTATATGAAGCTCTACTTTCCATGGGTTGGAAGATCTCAGCTATAGAGCTTCAAACTTATTGGGATGAATGTTAATGCTGACTGCACCCCCAGACCTCCTCACCTACATCAGTACCTGACTTTAACACTCTTGTGGATGAATGAAGCTCTACAAATCTCCAATCTAGAACATCTTCCAAGAAGACTGGAGCTCATTCAAACAGCAAATGGGGACTAAATGTAGAATGGGATGTGCTCAGGTTTCCACAAAACGTTTGTCCATATAGTCAGTTATATCTTTCTACAAATGTCTATTTCTCCTCAAACAAAATGACATCATTTCTTTAAATTGTGTAGGATGTAGTTCTGGTAGACCTCTGGAGACCTCTAGCAAGGCAATTTAAAGCCAAACTCTGTTCTTTATTTGGACCGAATCCCAACTGATGACATAAAATAAAAAAAAAAGGTGCTAATGATGTGCTGTGTTTCGACAAGCTTTGCTCATTACTCATTTGCATACTTATGTAAATGAAGCGCTTAAGCAAGCAGGTGCTAATGGAATCTCTCTCAATCTGTTTTTATTTTTTTTGCTTCTTTTTTTTGTCTTTTTTTTTCCATATTTTTTTGTCTCAGATGCAGGTTGCATTTAATTCTTTTAATGGCCTTCGAACATGATAGAATGGTGAAAGTAAACTTGTTTATACTGATTAATTGGTGCTAGAATTAGCCAGGACAATGCATATGTATGTATTCAAAGAGAATTTACAGTGTAATAAAAATGTGGATCAGGTACAATTTTGTGTCTTCAAAAGAATTTTTTTTTTCAGCATTAATCCTATTGCTGGAATTCCGAAAAAAACGAAACAACAATGTTCTGCAGTTCCAGTAGTAACCTGATCATACGTATGTACGTGCTTTCTGAGTATCGCATTCCACATTTCGTTCTGATTTGCTCTGATTCCCTCCATTCTTCTGGAAAGATGTTCCACTAGATTTTGAATTGTGCTTATGGATATTTGAGTTCAGCCACAAGGGTGTTATGAAAGGCAGGTACTGATGTAAGTGATGAGGCCTGGGGTGCAGTCAGCATTCACATTCATCCCAAAAAGGTTGGAGCTCTATAGGAGGAGATCTTACACTCCAACCCATGTGGTAGTGGTAGCTCAGTGGTTAAGGTGCCGGGTTACTGATCAGAAGGTCAGGGGTTCAAGACTTGGTATCGCCAAGCTGCCACTTTCGTGCCCTTTTAGCAAGGCCCTTAACCCTCTCTGTGCTTAAGGGGCCGACCCTACACTTTGATCCCAGTTTCTGAGCAAGCTAGGATATGCAAAGAACAAATTTCACTGTGCTCTAATGTATATGTGACAAATAAAAGCTATTCTATTCTATTCATGTAAAGCAGATCTTCATGGACATGGCTTTGTGTACAGGGGCATCATCATGCTGGAACAGGTTTGGGTCTCCTAGTTCAAGTAAAGGGAAAATGTCACGCACCCACATCTAGAGACATCCTCTCTGGGCAACCACATAAGTATTGGACAAGGTCAGTTGCCCAATACTTTTGTCCATATAGTGTATTTGCTACTGAAATATGAGATACTCAGTGGGGACGTGGGAGAGAATATATTCTAAAGACAACCTGTCAGTCAGAAGTTATAGGAAAGATTTATTAGAAATGAGAAGATCGTGCCTCGATTAAAGTCAACTTCAGACTTTTATTTTCAAGAAGAACAGGAATTAGATTTTGGAACACCGCAAGAGAGCGTTCACGGAATCCAGAAACACCGATTTTTCTTGAATAAACTGGAAATGCTGTGCGCTTGAAACCAAAGCAAGACATTTAGTGGTGTTGGTGGTGGAGAATTTTTATTTCAGTTTTCCAATTATCACACCATTGGAGTGTAGCTTAGCTTCTGGTACTTTTAAAGACATTAGCAATGACCATGTTGGTCAAAAAAGGCACTTTAATTGGTTGAAAACGGCCACACACCTTTTTCCTTTTTATTCTTGTTATCTTAGTGTTATTGTAGTTTTCCACTGCATTTAAGAGACAGGCTCAGGATTTTATTTTTTTGTGTGTGATTTGAATCATGTGTTCACATCCTGAAAAATAAGCGAAAAACAAAACAGGAAGTGACGGTCTACAATTTCTCGCCCCGTCCTTAATTCATGTTTATGTACAAGTCACAGAAATGAACTGGTCCAGAAGTCTGGAATGATGACGTCTGAGTCTCTGAGTCTCTCAGCTGATTTTGATGATAGTCATGATGATGATGATGTTGATGATGATCGATGAAGTATTTTTTCCTCAGATTCATGGCCCCTTAACGTTCATGGGTTTTTTGCCACCCATTAGGTAAAGAGGCTGAGGCCTAAAGCAGTCCGAGGGGTCGCACATGCCAGGGGCACCTGAAGGGCCTCTGTTTCCTGGGGTCCCTGGGGTACCCGGAGTTCCTGCTTCTCCACGGGCACCATTTTGTCCATCTTTACCGATGCCGGGTTTCCCAGGAGGTCCTGCATCAGAAAACAAACCAAATGCTGGGTTTATAGACACAAAGCAAGAATTCTGTGCTTTTCTTTTTTTATTGTTTATATTATGTATATATTTTCTTAATCTTTGGTGAATTTAAAATAGCCTTTTGGCCAACTTTTTTTTTTTTTTAGAATCAGTTTCTTTTATGTGGGAAAAAAAAAAAATTAATAATAATAAGAAAAATAAATGTTCTATTTATTTAGAAATCATCATTTCCCATCCTTTTAGAAGGATGATAATTTTTGTCTCTTTTTTTCCCCCCATTCTTTTCCCTCTTCTTTTTTCTCTTGGGATTTCCCTATTTTTTAACTTTACCTTTAAAAAGAAATTTGTAACAATTTTTTTCTGTTTTACTTTGGTCTTTTCTAATGCTTCCAATATTCATCATCATCTTCTTTCGGCTTTTCCTATTAGGGGGTGCCAGAGCAGATCATCTGTATCCATACCCCCCTGTCCTCTACATCTGCCTCTTTTAACCCAACTACCTGCATGTCTTTCCTCACCACATCTATAAACCTCCCCCTTGGTCTTCCTCTTTTCCTCCTTTCTGGTGGCTCCATCTTCAGCATTCTCCTACTGATATACCCCATGTCCCTCCTCTGCACATGTCCAAACCATCTCAGTCACACCTCCCTCACCTTGTCTCCAAAACGTCCTACATGTGCTGTCCCTCTAATGAACTCATTTCTAATCCTGTCCATCGTCGACACTCCAAACGAAAACCTCAACATCTTCAGCTCTGCTACCTCCATCTTCACTTCCTGTCTTTTACTCAATGCCACTGTCTCTAATCCATACAACATCTCAGGTCTCACCACAGTCCTATAAACTTTCCCTTTCACTCTCACAGATACTCTTCTATCACAAATCACTCCTGCTATCACTCTTCTCCACCCACTCCACCCTGCCTGCACTCTTTTCTTCACTTATCTAACACACTCTTCATTACATTGCACTGTTGACCCCATGTACCTGAACTCCTCCACCTTCTCCACCTCTTCTCTCTGAGCTTGGCTTGATTTACTAATTAATGGTTTTACCTTGAACTCCTGGCTCTCCAGGAAGTCCTTGGACTCCAACTCCATTATCTCCTTTGTCTCCTTTTGTCCCAGTGTCACCTGTCGAACACACACACACACACACACACACATTAACACTAACACTATACAGTACATTTTAAACGAGTCACTGCTTTTTCCTGACTGATTGCAAAAGTACCTTTAGGTCCTTGTTTTCCAGGTAAGCCGTAAAAGCCTGGCGGCCCTTGAGGACCCGGAGGTCCCATTGCTCCAACACCTCCGGCATCCCCAGCAGGTCCAGGAGGTCCAGGTGGCCCAGCAGGTCCGGGAATACCAGGGGTAGCGATAGGCAGAGGTTTTTTAGTCAGTTCTTTCTTATAAGCATCCAGATGTTCTGTAGGAAAAATAACAATGAAAACAAGGAAATTATTTTTAATTACTGAAGAAACAAATCTAAATTCTGTTTACTCATAAATAATTCATTAACATATGAAATATCTCACCCTCCACAACAGCAGAACAAATCTGACGAATCTTCTCATCGCTCAGTTTGGGACCCTGAAGAGAAAAAATTACCTTAAATATTACATTCCTACACTTTAAAATATGATAATTCTATCTATCGATCTATCTATCTATCTATCTATCTATCTATCTATCTATCTATCTATCTATCTATCTATCTATCTATATCACATGTATATTTATGTAAATAAAAAGGCTCTAGCTGTGAAAAATATGCAGAAACTATTGAAAGTAAATATGAATAAACACTAAAGCAGTGAAAAAAGTATTTAAACATATATTAATATTATTATTTTTATTGTACATTTTTATTTATTTGACATTTGCCATGATTGCCCTTGTGTTATATTGTGAGAATGTATTTTATATGTGCTTGCTTGTGTCTTGAGAATGAACTAATTGTACCAAGATTTATGTTTGCTACAATGTTACTCCACAGCTTGATTTTGCAGGAGTAGTTGAAGGTCACCGAACATGTTTCTTTTTTTCTACGTGTATATTATGTTCCTCCTTATACATACCTATGTCTTAGCTGGCTTCAAGATAACAATGTTGATTAATGCTGAACCTGTGTACAGCACGAAAAGCACTTAGGAGAAGATTATGTTCTGGTTTTTCTTTATAACGCACCTCTGTTTTCACATTCTGTGTTTTACTGTCTAGTCAGATGCTCATCTCGCGAGAAGGGACGTTGACTCCCTCCCATCGCGCAATAACCCCGCCTATGTGGCGCCTTTGTTGCAAAAGTTTTGTGTGTATAAATACTTTGCTCTGATACATATTTTTTGAACAGTGATCTTGAATAAACCAGACGTGATTTTATTCGTGTGGGTTGTTCTTTCATTGTTCCGCGGCGCCTCTACAGTGTGGCAAAGAGAGAGCTAAGGACCTGAGGGGAAGATCTTCTTAACATATATATAATATAATTGTGAGTTTACAGGTAATCCCCGAGGTCCTGGTGGTCCCAGTTGTCCTCTGTTCCCCTCCAGGCCTGGTGCTCCCTGAGGTCCGGCAAGTCCCTCGTGTCCCGGCTGTCCTGGACGTCCATCAGCACCAGTGGCTCCTCTCTGTCCTTTCTCTCCTCGCTGCAAAACATCACAGTCACATTCATTATTATACTTCAACTCTTCAGCTCAGATCAGTTCATATCATTTAATTTTATTATATATATATATATATTATTATTTTTTTTTTTTATGTTTTTTATTTTATTTTAATGTTTTTTATTTTATTTTAATGTAGTATATACAAAATAAAACATCTACATGTATATACATTATACAACATTAAAGTTAACCATTTTTATTTTTATATATTAGGTCTATGTTAATATTGATGATATTATTAATTATTAAGTTGTTTGCTTGTTTGTTTAATAAAAAATGTGTGTGTGTGTGTGTGTGTGTGTGTGTGTGTGTGTGTGTGTGTGTGTGTGTGTGTGTGTGTGTGTGTGTGTGTGTGTGTGTGTGT
>MU585527.1:2064199-2078033 GCA_024362625.1 Silurus asotus
ATAGAATAGAATAGAATAGAATAGAATAGAATAGAATAGAATAGAATAGAATAGAATAGAATAGAATAGAATAGAATAGAATAGAATAGAATAGAATAGAATAGAATAGAATAGAATAGAATAGAATAGAATAGAATAGAATAGAATAGAATAGAATAGAATAGAATAGAATAGAATAGAATAGAATAGAATAGAATAGAATAGAATAGAATAGAATAGAATAGAATAGAATAGAATAGAATAGAATAGAATAGAATAGAATAGAATAGAATAGAATAGAATAGAATAGAATAGAATAGAATAGAATAGAATAGAATAGAATAGAATAGAATAGAATAGAATAGAATAGAATAGAATAGAATAGAATAGAATAGAATAGAATAGAATAGAATAGAATAGAATAGAATAGAATAGAATAGAATAGAATAGAATAGAATAGAATAGAATAGAATAGAATAGAATAGAATAGAATAGAATAGAATAGAATAGAATAGAATAGAATAGAATAGAATAGAATAGAATAGAATAGAATAGAATAGAATAGAATAGAATAGAATAGAATAGAATAGAATAGAATAGAATAGAATAGAATAGAATAGAATAGAATAGAATAGAATAGAATAGAATAGAATAGAATAGAATAGAATAGAATAGAATAGAATAGAATAGAATAGAATAGAATAGAATAGAATAGAATAGAATAGAATAGAATAGAATAGAATAGAATAGAATAGAATAGAATAGAATAGAATAGAATAGAATAGAATAGAATAGAATAGAATAGAATAGAATAGAATAGAATAGAATAGAATAGAATAGAATAGAATAGAATAGAATAGAATAGAATAGAATAGAATAGAATAGAATAGAATAGAATAGAATAGAATAGAATAGAATAGAATAGAATAGAATAGAATAGAATAGAATAGAATAGAATAGAATAGAATAGAATAGAATAGAATAGAATAGAATAGAATAGAATAGAATAGAATAGAATAGAATAGAATAGAATAGAATAGAATAGAATAGAATAGAATAGAATAGAATAGAATAGAATAGAATAGAATAGAATAGAATAGAATAGAATAGAATAGAATAGAATAGAATAGAATAGAATAGAATAGAATAGAATAGAATAGAATAGAATAGAATAGAATAGAATAGAATAGAATAGAATAGAACAAAGGAGAAGAGTGGATAATAAAATATATAATAAAATTAAATTAAATAATATAGAATTTAATAGAATAGAACAGAATAGAATAAAAGAAAAGAGTAGAGAATAAAATATTTATTATAATAAAATTAAATAATATAGAATAAAATAGAATGAAATAGAATGGAATATAGAATAGAATAGAATAGAATAGAATAGAATAGAATAGAATAGAATAGAATAGAAAATTCCATAATAAAATCAGATCATTACTTTACAGTTACACAGGAAGTGTGTTCTTACCCGATCTCCCTTATCACCATGTTCTCCAGGGTACCCGATCGGTCCTCTCAGACCCTGACACACAATCAATCACAAAAATCACAATCACAAAGTGCAAATGATAAAACTCACAACTCAAATACAAATAATAAGCAGCTTCTTACATCTTCTCCTGGACGTCCCTGAGGACCGGGTTCTCCTACCATTCCTCTGTCTCCCTGTCAAACACACACCATAATAACTCACAACGCTACATTGAGAACTCGGAGCATTTTCCCTCAGCTGTGAGAGACGTCCTGTCTTACCTTTTCACCTGCAGCACCTGGGGGTCCGTCCACTCCGGCGAGTCCCCTGTGTCCCTGAGCAGAAACCACACAAACACTATCACAAGCTGGGCTGGTGGAGCAAAGATCTATCAGTGGGTATCGGGTTTAGATAGATAGATAGATAGATAGATAGATAGATAGATAGATAGATAGATAGATAGATAGATAGATAGATAGACAGACGGGTTGGGGGGGTTGAATAGATAGATAGATAGATAGATAGATAGATAGATAGATAGATAGATAGATAGATAGACAGACAGACAGACAGACAGACAGACGGGTTGGGGGGTTGAATAGATAGATAGATAGATAGATAGATAGATAGATAGATAGATAGATAGATAGATAGATAGATAGATAGATAGATAGATGGTGGGGGGTTGAATAGATAGATAGATAGATAGATAGATAGATAGATAGATAGATAGATAGATAGATAGACAGACAGACAGACAGACAGATGGGTTGGGGGGGTTGAATAGATAGATAGATAGATAGATAGATAGATAGATAGATAGATAGATAGATAGATAGACAGATAGACAGACAGACAGACAGACAGACAGACAGACAGACAGACAGACAGACGGGTTGGGGGGTTGAATAGATAGATAGATAGATAGATAGATAGATAGATAGATAGATAGATAGATAGATAGATAGATAGATAGATAGATAGATGGTGGGGGGTTGAATAGATAGATAGATAGATAGATAGATAGATAGATAGATAGATAGATAGATAGATAGATAGATAGATAGATAGATAGATGGTGGGGGGTTGAATAGATAGATAGATAGATAGATAGATAGATAGATAGATAGATAGATAGATAGATAGATAGATAGATAGATAGATAGATGGTGGGGGGTTGAATAGATAGATAGATAGATAGATAGATAGATAGATAGATAGATAGATAGATAGATAGATAGATAGATAGATAGATAGATAGACAGACAGACAGACAGACAGACAGACAGACAGACAGACAGACAGACAGACAGACAGCTTTGGGGTTTTCGTGTGCTTTAGTGAAATGATTCTTCTGAAATATCTACCTTTACGCCTGGAAGGCCTGGAAGTCCCTGAGGTCCGGCAGGGCACACAGCCTGACACTACACACACACACACACACACACACACACACACACACACACACACATTAGTCTCTTCTCCAGTGAAAGATGTTAAAAGAAAAGAGAAACACTAAAAGGCACTTTCCTTTTACATCCACAGCTCGCTGAGCATCAGAACATTCCAGATTTAACATTTCATTCCACCATCACTCAATTCAAAAAAGCCCTGAGATCAGACCACACACTTATACCACAACAGACCAGAACCAGAACCAGTGCATGAATCATTATGTTGTATATCAACCACCACTGTGTTTCATCTGAAAACTAAATCCATCCTGGAGCTAAAGCTTAGCATGCTCCTGAAGAACCTGACTGTAATAGCAGTTAGTTTGTTTCCTAGCTGCTATTTAGTTCATTATTTTAACCTTCTAACCCTCTGGAGTAGACGATAGATTTTAGTATTGTGGAAACACCACTACACAGTAAGGCTCCTATGTGGATCAACATATTAGAGATATCTAAAGAACCCTTGAAGAACCCATGTTTGTTATAGGTGACTGTGTTTAGAAACTTTAGAGACTTTAGAAATGGTGAAAGGATAAAAAGGCACTCACGTTCTCGCCACTTCCTTCAGGACTTCCGCCCTACACACACACACACACACACACACACACACACACACACACACACACACACAGAGATAGAAATGTATGTAAATGCTTTCAAAAACCCATGCAAATAACATCCTTTAATTATTTGGACATCTGCCTTTTCCATCCATATATGGTTCTTCTCCAAACCTGCTACTACAAACTTGGAGGCACACAATTGTGTAGGACGTCTTTAGATGTTGTAGCATCCAAACAAAACCTTCCTTCCACTTGAACTAGGAGACTCAACTCTGATCCAGCATGACAATTTCCCCAAAGCCAGCTCCATGAAGGTTTCTTTACATGGGTTAGAAGATGTAGATGATCTTCTGCTATATGTATATATTCAACATGAACGCTGACTGCACCCCCAGGCCTCCTCACCTCACCTATCTGACTTCACTAAAACCTTTAAATCTTCACAAATATCTAGTGGAACATCTTCCCAGAAGAGTGGACTAAATGTGAAATGGGATATTTAAAAAGCACATATTCCGTGTCCATAAACTTTTGGTCATACTCAGCGTGATTACCGGATTCAATGCCTAATTAACTGAGAAGCCGAGCGAAGTGTGTGATAAAACATCACGCTGCAGAGCTCTGACTCACACATGATTAATATTTCTGCGAAAATCCTGCTGTTTCAGCAAAACCTAAATCGCTAACAAATTGGGAAAAATGTGCGAAGGTGAAATATCGACCCTTCATTTTTTATTGTCAGTATTTTACTTCTTTTTTTTCCTTCTATGTTATAAAACACTAAGGAAACATTCAGCTGTTAGTTTTAGTGTCAGTTATTATATATGCATTTAGAAAGGTAGGTGTGGCACTTACGGGTGGGCCGGGGGGGCCAGGTGGGCCGGGAGGTCCTGGAAATCCATTGGTTCCTCTGGCTCCAGGTGGGCCCTGTAAAAATAACAGATTTTATATTTTTCATAATTTTTTATAATATATTTCATTGTATATGTAATTTTATATTACACATTAAAGATATTGGACTAATTGCATTAATTTATAAATTCCCTCTGCTGCTGTATTTTTTGCACTACACTGTTTACACTCACTTCTGGGATATAGTTTATATTTTGTAGTCTATATTTTGTATAGTTTTTACAGTTTTCTTGTACAGTACTGTATAATCTAGTATACAGTAGGTTTACTGGTCGGCGCTATATTGGGTTTTGTGTCTTGTCTTGTGTCGTCTGTCTGCACTGTCTGTCTGCACTGTCTGTCTGCACTGTTTGCACCAGGCTGCACTCGATGCACTTTATGTAACTTGTGTTTTAGCTTTATGTTGTTTTGCTTGTTTGTTGTTTAGTGTAGCACCAGGGTTCTGGAGAAACGTTGACTCATTTTTACTGTGTACTGTGTACAAAAAATGTGTAAAAATAAAATAAATGAGCATCTTTGAAGTATCTTTGAAGCACCTTTAAAGCGTTTATTAAGTATCTTTAAATCATCTTTTGCAGTATTTTAGAAGTGTCTTGAAATATAAACGAAAGTGTAATCGAAATATTTTTAAAGCATCTTTGAAAATGATCTTTGAAGCATCTTTGAAGTATTTTTTAAGCCCCTTTTGAAGTATCTTAAAAGTGTCTTTGAAAAAGTATTTAAGCATCTTTGAAAAGCATCTTTGAAGTTTTTTTGAAGCACCTTTTGAAGTATCTTAGAAGTGTCTTTGAAATAGTTTTTAAGCATCTTTGAAGTATCTTTGAAGTATTTTTGAAGCACCTTTTAATGTATCTTAGAAGTGTCTTTAAAATATTTTTAAAGCATCTTTGAAGTATTTTTGAAGCACCTTTAAAGTATCTTAGAAGTGTCTTTGAAATATTTTTTAAGCATCTTTGAAGCATCTTTGAAGTATCTTTGAAGTATCTTCGAAGTATCTTCCAAAAGTCTTTGAGGAGTTAAATGTCCGGTGTTTGAAGAGCAAAACTGACTAACTGAATCAAATGTTTCATTTTTCTTATAAATTAAATAAAAAGCTCACTAGATCTAGACTTCTGCTGCTCTGAAGCACACAGAGAGATAAAGTAGTGCCATATGATTACATCTATTTCAGTGGAGAGAACATAATGAAATTGTTGGAGTCCTGGTGCTGCTTTTTTATCTATTTTCTTCTAAAGTTTGTCTCCAAATTCATCTTTTGCTTCGAGCTGTCGATCAGAACTCTCTGTATTCGCCATATCAGTTCCACCACATGCAGAAATCCTCCAGGAAGGAGTCAGTAAGGTCATTAGGAAATGTCCACAATAACTTTCTCACTCTGGATGGAACATTGGAACTAAATGTTTCTAGATGAATGTGATAGATCTTCCAGATACTGACCTCAGGACCAATGTTGCCCTCGTCTCCTGGAATACCGGGTTTGCCTGGAAGCCCCTGAAGAAAAATACATACAAAAAAATGAAAGTAATATTTATATAATACATTGATTGATTGAAGGTAATAAAGAATGAAGAAAGTTGTACATACAGGTGGTCCAGTGATCTCAGCTCCCTACACAGAGATAAACAACTTCATGACTTATCAGTAGCACAATATTTAGAGCAGAATGTATTTAAAATTTCCAATTAGCATGCAAACATGTAGGAAAACATCTGCGAAAACTTACAGGTGGTCCAGCTGGGCCTGGGAAACCCTGAAGACCCTAATTACACAAATCATGGTAGATAAATGAACATTCTCTTTCTGCGTATGATGAATTATGAGTGTGCAATAAGAGATTTAAGTATTCTTTTGGGATTAGAGAAGCACTTACTCTTTCTCCAATCTGTCCTCTCGGCCCCATTGGCCCCATGGGTCCCATCGGCCCCTGTGGAGAGCAACACCAGAGGGGTAGGTTAATTTATGTTCTACTTGTAGCACACTTAAAAAAAACATTTTAATGAACAAATTCTACACCCTACAACCTGCATAATTATTACAAGCTCCGCCCTTGTAGCATAAAATATGATAATTAGCCATTAAAGGCTCAGAAATCTCACCTCAGCTAAAAAAAAACTCCACCCCTTAATGCTGTGCAATATCTACCACCACCCCCAAATCTTACACCCTCATACTCCTACACCATAATCCAACGATTAAATTACACGCTGTAACTCACATCATAAGAGCAATGCTGTGTTCACCAGACAATAGCAAACAAACGCGAATATTTTAACAAGGTACACCTTCAAAACACATGTAACTGAATAGCGCACATAAGTAAATTAATCTCCGCCCTAATAGCACTCATAATTGTATTTACTCCACCCACAACGCACACAATTTAATAAGCCACTCCCACACAGCACATGCAATTGCATAAAGAAGCTCCACCCTCACTGTGCACATAAAAAGAATAAGCCTCACCCTCACTGTGCACATAAATAGAATAAGCTCCACCCTCACTGCACATAATTAGAACATTTTCCACTCTCACTGTGTACATAATTAAAATAAGCCCCACCCTCACTGTGCACCTAATTAGCATTAGCTCCACCTTCACTGTGTACATAATTTAAATAAGCCCCACTCTCACAGTGTACATAATTAAAATAAGCCCCACCCTCACTGTGCACCTAATTAGCATTAGCCCCACCCTCACCGTATACATAGTTAAAATAAGCCCCACCCCCAGCATGCACTTATTTTAAATAAGCTCCACCCCTACCACATACATTATTGTTAAAAAAAAAATGTATGCTAAGAGCATAAATAATTTAAAAAAAAGTTCTGCACACACACACACACACACACACACACACACACACACACACACACACACACACAGAGAGTGGTTAGCAATAGCATCTTGGGACTTACACTGGGTCCTGGAAGTCCTTGTAATCCTCTCTGTCCTGGCAGACCAATCTCGCCCTTTTCCCCTTTACTGCCCTAACACACACACACACACACACACACACACACACACACACACACACACACACACACACACACACAAACACACAGAGCTTTGTCAGAGTGCTCCATTAGCCTTTGTTGTTGCTAAGATACGCCTTAGCATGGGTGCTCGACGCAAAATCAATTATCTACACCATCGCTTTCCTTCTAGTTTCTGATGCCCACGTGACATTTCTGATTAGTCAGAGTCTAATAAATACCTTACATTTGGGGCAAGTCAAGAGATATGTAGGGTGTAGTTCTGTTATGTCTTTGGATGCTGTAGATTTACTTTACTAGAGTGAAAGATCTCATGCTATTAAGCACCATTAAAACATCCTATCGAACATCTTCCTGTTCAAGAAAAAAAACTGAACTAATTGATTAAAAAGGAAAAATTCATGCTAATGCATCTAAAGACATCCTTTACAAGTGCATGCCTTCAGATGTGTGGTAACATTTTGGGGAAGAACCACATATGGGTGTAAAATTCAGGTGTAAAAAGACTTTGGGTCGTATAGTGTATCTACAGTGTGACGTATGCTAGCGTGATTGATTAGCATCCTTAAAGTATATCTTTAGAGCTGCATGTTTCTCGCATCAATTCCTGCCTGAAAAAGCCAGAAGGATTCACATGTACTTCAATCGAGGCCATTCGTTTGGTTTTACACTCCAGTTTGTGCCTGAGATTCCCCTTGATTGATTGATCTTTAGGCGTTTAGATGTTTTTATACTCACGGATGCACCTGGAGTACCCGGAGTTCCTGGAATACCCTGAAAAGAGATCAAATAGATGTATAACTACTACAGGCTCGATACTGCAGGTCTACACCTCTAACGACCAGAGTCTAGAGACCAAACACACACACACACACACACACACACACACACACACACACACACTTTCCTCTCTGATTAAAGCCTCATCAATGATAGGAATAATGAGGCCAGGGACCAAGAGGAAATAACAAAGCTAAAATAAAATTATATATACGACAAAAAGGGCGTATTTTCTGAAGGGAACAGACGTGAACGTGACGTGCGAGGTGAGAAGCATGCAAATGTGTGAGTTTCAGGGTGTTAATGAACCGAGAGAACAAAGCGTAAGTGGTGACGTCGGATTATAACACATTACTATATAATATCATATTTAATATCATATCATATCATATAATATCATATAATATCATGTAAATTTTTTCGCCATGGCAACCAATGAGGGGGTACATGAGTATCTGTGCTGCTACTATGACAACCGGTGTTGCTATAATGGGAAATAAGCCGTTACTATGACAACTAACCACTGTAGCTATAGAAGTATCTAATAAAAATTGAAAAGTAAATTAGCTGTTACTATGACCACTAACATTGATTGAAAAGTAAATGAGTACATTCAGTGTAGCATTTGGAGTTAATTTGTTGTTACTATGACAACCAGTGTTGCTTTATAAGCAGATGAGCTGTTACTATGACAACTAATGTGGAAAAATGAGTACATGCATTGTATTTTTTAAACTTCCACAATGTCTAAGTTCCTCTGTGCTATTGTCTTCACCAACAAATCTGATTTAGTGCATTATTTTGTGTGTGGGGAACATCATCGTTACTCCTACATCCATACGGGTTGTTATAGTAACATCTCATTAGCCGATGTGGCCACACTGGTTGTGTCATAGCTACAGGAGGAAGGTCTGAGCATGTTAAAGCATATTTAAGCATATTAAATCACTTACATCTCTACCATCACGACCATCTTCTCCAGAAGGTCCCCGAGGTCCTGCAGGACCCGGTGGTCCAGCAGGCCCAGGGATTGGTTTAGGGTCGGGCTGGATGGAACAAGAGATACGACAAAAAATTATATGAAGCAGTGATAAAAAGTGCAGTGTTCTTTTCTGTATATAACACTAGACCTTATCCAATTTACTAAAATATTTTAGATGTTCATATATATTTAGCATAACATCACAGACACACTCGCTACAATGCCCTTGTTAGCATAAAGTATATAGACAAGTTTGTGGACACCTGAGCGTATTGATGGTATGTGCTTCATTTTGAACATCCAATTCCACGTTTAGTCTCCATTAGCTGTTATAATAGGCTTCACTCTTCTGGAAAGATGTTCCACAGATTTTTGTGGAGATTTGTGGAAATTCATTCAGCCACAATGGTTTTAATAAAGTCAGGAACTGATGTAGGTGAGGAGGCCTGGTAGTTGAAGTTCTATAACAATAGATCTTCCACTCCAATTCATGGAAAGCAGATCTTTATGGAGCTGGCTTAGTGCACAGGGGCACTGTCCTTCTGGAACTGGTTTGGATCTTGTAGTTGGTTTGGAAAAGATATGGGTCTACATCTAACGACACCCTATACAATACTGTGTCTCCAAGATTGTGATATCATTTTGGAGAAGAACCATATATGGCTGAGGAAGAACTTTCAGGTGTCCCAATATCTGTCCATATAGCTTACCTTTCACCTTGACTATGTGAAGTTGTTTAAGATGAACATCATCCTTGCGATTGGTGACTTTAAAGTTTACCAAACATTAGCCCCGCCCACTTCAATCTCCAATATTAACATCGGGAGAAATCATCAATGAGGAAATTCATAATTTCTGTCGATATAAATTTAGATTTCCATCTCTTAGAGATGTAACAAAACATTTATGCTAGATGCTAATTAAGTGATTGTGATGGCTTGCCTTGTTTTCCTTCAGAGGGAACTTAAAAATCGATAACTACAGTAATGCAATGAAATCTCCTCCTTATAATTCCTGGGGGGGGCGTCTGAAGAGGGGTGCCTGTGACATAACGAAGACTAAGAGCCCAGCCGTCACCTGCGGAGCGTTATATCTGGCTCTGATTTATGCGTCTGGACTGAAAGTGAGCCAGCGTGATCCTTGTTAGAGCATTTCTAAAAATGCCACAGTGGCTCGGCTGGAAAAGTGGTACACTGGACTCAGTGGCATTTTATTAGCATTATTTAGCATTAAAACAATGATGTCTGATGCCGTTTTGGTCTTGACTGTAAGTCTGGAGGGGGTGATTGGCGAACCCGGCAAGTAGCAGAAAGCAATTAAGCAACGAAGCATCGGAGTAGATTATTGGCTTAAAAAAATATAAAGTGAATAAATGAAGTACCTCAGCATTGGCATACATCTGAAGAAGCAAAAAAAGGAGAGAATGATTATAGAGTTAGTCAGAACTGCCACCCAAACCTCACCAGCAGAACCAGAAAATTACAAAAACAAACCAGCAGCAAAAAAAAAGCAAGATCGTAAACTTTGCTGCTAATATGCTAACACTAGCGCAGGCTTTAAGGAACTAGTACAGCTAGCAGTAGCTGAACATTTGCAAAAAAGCTTGCGTACAAAAAAACAAACAAAAATAAAGATAATGTAATTCACGTTTCTGAATCAGTGTGGGCGGAGCCTGGTGATGGATAATGCAATGTCACAGTTAGCCTTTTTTTAGCATCTTTAGGACAATATACTGCTCAGGATATTGCTCAGATTTTATTAGAAAATCTTGCAATGTTAGCAGAGCTAGACATGTACATCACAGTAAATTGCTAATAATATCTAACTTAGCTAGTAAGCATGCTAATGTTTTGCCTAAAAACAAGGAGTTTGCTAACTAGCCATCTAACATTATGAAATGAATGTATTTACAGCTCGTAGGCATTTTTGTTACCTAGCTAAGAAGCTAAAATGTGTGATGTCTAGCTAAGTAACAGTATTTCAATTAACTTTGCTTGCAAGCTTATTAACATGTGACTATTTAAAGTTAACATTTTGTGGAAGTGACATGAAAAGAAAGTGTTGTAGACCCTTTTTGTCATATGTTTCAATGCATATCGTTCGAATGGCATAGGATTTTATTTAAAAACGAAACTTAAGCTTTGCCCAGGCCGATTTAGAAACGTTTGAATTAGCATTTTTTCCGAGCTTAATCTTTATCTAAAATGAGATATGTGAAGAAAATGTAATTCTGACCTAATATACTGTAGAATAATGTTTCTAACAGAGGCTATAGTGTCATCCTGGAAAATTCTCAAACTCAAGAGTTGTTTTCTAGTAAAACCTTTCGCATTATTAACTACATTGGCTGTAAAAAGTGTAAAAACACCTGATATTTAATAGTGTTTGAAAGACACATGCATGTTTTTTTTTTTTGTTTCTATGCAACAAAACTTAGTCATGTAACGATATAAAGAGTGACTTTGACTAAACAATTATATAAATGTTTAGATGTTCTACTTTATTTTCATTGAAAAATCCTCCATTAGCATAAATTGTTTTAAAGAGATTTTCTTGTTCAGGTCGTTCCATGATAGATATCACTACAGACCACTTTTTGCTCTCTAAATAACACTTCGTACACTTTGGCTCATCGTCTTGTTGTACGGCGAAATCGTTATGGCGACTCGATGTTTACGGGAAACTGAAATTGCTGCCTCTTCCTGTCAACGCTAACTTTTTCGCGACAGTCTGGCAATATGGATGTTTTTGTGTTTCATGTACAGCTTTAAGAATTCCTGTATGAATGAAGGATCAATTGAAGGAATGAATTCATTTAACAAAACATAAATTAAATACATAAATAAATAAATAACTTATTAATTAAAATGTTCCATGTATTTATTTTTATTTAAGCAATTTAATTTATATTAATAGAATCACTAGTAAAGATCTATTTCTTTTAAATAAACTATTAAATACCCCGGATTTTCCGTACATTGTCTCGACTTGCTTCAGACAGGAAGTGGACGCATTTATGCACGTGCTCAGTACGAATCATGTTTCCAGGTAAAGTAGCCAAAGTCGGTTGCAATGAGCTGCAGTCCAGACGGATGTATGGTGAAGTACGAAATGGCAGCCATGTTGGTTCAGGATCACTTTTACTTTCCGGAACCTTCCCCACTCCAAAACAACCCTAAACCATTATGCTTCCACCTCCATGTGTGACTGTGGGGGTGATGATCACGTCTTCTCTCCTGTTCTCAATTTGGACCCCACAGAACTTTCATTTACTCATTTACAGTCCCAATGTGTGTTTTTTTGATCATGTTTGTTGCATAACAAACTTCTAAAAGGCTGGGTGTTTCCACACTCTTCACAGCCATTGTAATTACTAGTGACAGACATGGACAAAGACACAGGTGATGAGATGTTTACCTCAGCAACAGGAAGTTCGGTGCAGCTCTCTCTCTGTGCTCTCTTTGGGTCACAGTGAATCAGCATCCACTGCACCTCAAACTGGAACACGAGAAAGAAACAAACGGCGTTGGTCAATTTTGAAGCGTATTTATCAAGAGGAGCTAAAAATGATTACGTTTCGATTTCAAACAGCAGCTAAGCATAGCTCTGTGGTTACGATGTTGGACTTTAGATCAGAAGGTTGTGAGTTTAAAGCCAATCGTCAGCGTTCTCACCACCACAGAGCTGTTGGGATCGGTGTCCAGTCTCCCAAAGAGGGTCTCCCCATCCGTACTGACGTATCCCTTCTCCTTGATTGGCTTCTGGTCAACAGGCTGGCAGTCCACGTATAGCGTGACCATCTCGCTCTCAACGCCGATCATCACTTTGTGCCACTTGGTGTTGAAGAGCACAGAGAGGCCTGGGAAGGTGACGGTCTGCAGGTCTCCCTCCAAAGTGGTGAGGAAGATCTCGAGGGCCTGCTGGTCCCCGTTCAGACGCATCCCCACCTGCTTCAAGCCGTCCTCATCCACCACTTGCCACAGGTTCCACACTTTGTTCACCGTGTTCTTGATCATGCGGAATGTGGTCATGAACGAGAACTCGGAAGGGAAGCCTCTTGGGAACGTCGGCCTTGGGAGGACAAGAGTGGAAAACCCGTTTAGTGTCACAGAACCAGACCAGAATATCATTTTTTCATGACTGAAATCATTTTTTTACCCAAATGGTCCACTGATTTAAACAATTTGTTGGTGGGGTTTGAGGGTTAAATATTTGTCAAGATCAAATGATTCACAGATTCGATTCTTCAAACATCATTCATCAGCTGTTCATTTTTTTGGGGGAAATCCTTCAAGGACAATGTATTTAACTATGATGATGGGGTATGACACCTGACCTTTCCATCCACATGTGGTTTTTTCACAAAATGCTACCACAAAGCTGAAGGCACACAACTTAATCCTTTATTTTGAACCCAAACCTGTTTCAGCATGAACAACGCCCATGTGTACGAAGCCAGCTCCATGAAGATCTGCTTTACATGGTTTAGAGTGGAAGATTTTAAGCAGCCTGTTTTAAAGCCTCCTTACCTTCTCACCACCATCAGTACCTGGCTATACTACCACCCTTGAGTCTGAATGAGCACAAATCTCCACAAGCACACTCCAAAATCTAGTGGAACATCTTCCACGAAGAGTGGAGGAAATTATAAATGGACTAAATGTGGAATAAAATAAATAAATAATTA
>MU585527.1:2080458-2092627 GCA_024362625.1 Silurus asotus
TATATATATATATGTGTGTGTATACGTATGTATATTGTTATGATGAAAATAACACAAATTCCAACTAAGTAGAAGCAGTTGTAGTGTGTGTGTGAGTGTGTGTGTGTGTGTGTGTTACCTGGTAGGGATCTGGAAACTGGCCTCACGGTCGAGTCTGTAGGCCAACTGAGTGGACGTGGAGCCATCCACCTTCCTCACACCCTTCAGCGGAGTGATGTCCGATTGCAACTGGGTTATCAGGTCGAAACCTACACACACACACACACACACACACACACACACACACACATTAGCTTTTCAGGTGCTTATCATTACTGAATGTGGGCTGTATGGAATTTCAGCAATAATGAGCAGTAGAATAATCTTCTGAACATGTGGAAATCAGGCCCCACACACTTTCCAGTTTGCGCACACACACACACACACACACACACACACACACACACACACATTAGCGATTAGCGGTTTTAGCCTCTGTGCCGATTAGCTAAAACCAACAGAGTGCAACCAATTAAGATCTTGCTGAGCCTGATGTGTTAATGCTGCTGATGGTGGAAACTTTTACTAGGCTTGTTGGAGATCTGAGGTGGTTTTTAAACGACATCTCATCAAGGTCTCCATCTGTGAAGAATAAAACGCTCACCAGTGCAGGGTTTGGGCACGGAGGTAGTACTGGAACACCTGACTTTTCCAGCCATATGTGGATTTTCTCCAAACTGTTAAACATTTGGAGGCACACAATTGTATCGGACGTCTTTGGATGTTGTTGCATGAAATTTGACTTTCACTTGAACATGCCACCTCGCATCTAGTGGAACATCTTCCCAGAGGATGGAGCTTATGATTTTGGTGTAGCAAGTGGAGACTAAATGTGGAATGGGATGTTCAAATAAAAGTAAATAATGGTGAGGTGTCCATAATGGTGAGGTGTATATCGACTTTGATGAGGTTTTTGGACCAGTGCTGTGTAAACATTCTGGAGAAAACATCTTGAAATGTCAGAATGGTGAAAAAATGATGGGAAAAAACAGAAAACAGAAGAAAAGAACAAAGGGAGGAGGGAAATAAGAAAGAAGAGCAGAAGGTTTTGAAAAATATTGATGAAGGTTCTCTCACAGTATAGAATCAAAGTGAGATCCAGAATAAAGTTCACTAAGTTATTTCTGATGATCCATGCATGGTTCCTGTGCTGTATTTTACCTGGAAGGTCATCTTGTCCGTTCCTCAGTGGTGGGCACACGGTATCTCCATCCAGTCTGTTTAAATCCAGCTCTGGAAAAGACAAATGACTAATTACACTTAAAATTACAGTATTTGGTAGAATCCAGAGCGACTTACATTTATCTCATTTATACAACTAGGCAGCTATGGGGTTAAGGGCCTTGCTCAGGGGCCCCTGATTCGCAGGTTTGTGTGGCTGGTATTTGAACTTAAGACCTTCAGATCCAAAGCCCAGTACCTCATCAACTAAGCTAACACCTCCTATAGTTCTATGGACACTATAGGTGTTCCCCAAACTTCTCTTGGGAAGTGGAAGGTCATCGGTTTTAGATATTGGCCTTCTGCCTGCAAGGTTGTGAGTTTTAATCCCAAAAATGCCACTGAATGATAGAATAGCTAAATGCTATAAAGGTGTGCATCTATTTGAATGTTTTTGCACTGCAGTTCTGAATTTGTATCGATGATTTCCAGTTTTTGGTTGTACGTACACGTGTCTGTGACATAAACCGTTACTATAGAAACAATAAACCTTAATAATGTAACTAATAGCTAAATGCTATGCAACAGTGCGATTTCTTCATCTCGGAGAGAATCCTTTTTCATATGAATAAATGTATCTGTGTATAAAATTGCTGTCCGTCTGTAGTTCTACAAGTCATCAGAGAATTCACAAATGTAACCCAGACGTGGGGTTTCCCAGCCGGCTTGTCTGCGGCACGGCCACCTACTTCACTCTCACACGTCCCACCAAACGTTTTCGGGAAGAAAGTGGCGTAAAGCGGAAATGTCGTAACCAAGCAGCCTGCGTGCGGTTTGTGGCTTCTGGATAAACAGCAGTAAATGTTGTGACATTTACAAAAGTGGCTTCTGGGACAGAAAGGAAACAATCATCCAATAAACAGTGGTCTTCACCATTTTAAAGCATCCATCTGTTGGAGGTTTAACTAATAAGCAGCAAAGCGTTTCGACATGACGAGCTCAAAACAAACCATGGAAATGAGTAGATGTTTGTATTGGTTCCCAATGGCTGTTCATGGGATTCTGGAATGGAAGGTGTTGCTTCTGTTCCTGATGATTCCTGATGAATGATCTAATGGTAGTCTGATGGAAAGCATTAAACCCATCAAAGAGCAGAAAACCGAGCCAAAGTCAAATGTATATACTGTTATGCAGATAGTCCCCGAGGTACGATGGTTCAACTTACGATATTTGGATCTTACGATGGCGATACGACAAAATTTAAACCGTCCATGTTGAGTATCGTTTTACTCATAATAAACACACATCAATATTTGTCGATGCACATGTTGATTGGAATATTAAACGCAATATTTTTGGGGACCTCTTCAGACGCTTAAGCATGAAATTTTAACTTGAACTAGGAGACCAATAAACTGTTCCAACATGACAATGCTCCTGAAGCTCCATGAAAATGGATTGGGCATGGTTTGGAGTGGAATAACACCTTTGGGATGAACACTGACTGCACCCCAGACCTCCTCACCTTCTCACCTACATCACTACCTGACTTTACTAACCACCCTTGTAGTTGACGGAATCTCCACAAATCTCCACAAGCACACTGCAAAATCTCCTGGAAATGTGGAATGAGATGTTCAAAAATCACATATAATTCTTACAGCTAGGTGTCTACAAACTTTTGGCAATATAGTTACCTTTTAAAAGTTTTGGTATCTGTGACACTGGGATTCCCAGGTCCTCAGTAAAGCGACTGACCAAGAATGAGTGTGGTTGAGGGAGTAAGTTATCGCTGAGGTGAACCAGCTTTACATTTGACGGTTCCAAAGTTCCAAAGCTGAGACTGTGGACTTCTTCCATACATTTTTACACAAGTTTTAAGTTCCTTCATAAATACTCTAGATTTAGATGGAGTGAACAAGCAGTAACTATGGAAACGATTTTGATTGCATTATTGTTGTTTGTGGTGTTTTCTATATTGCATAAGAGAAAAAAAAATCTAATTGTAATTGTGTACTTCGAATACTGTGGGAGGAGTCAAGATGAAATGCTAATGAGCTCGCAGTGAGGCCATAAGATATTTGACTTTACTAACACCCTTGTGGCTCACTGAATCTCCACAAAATCCAGTGGAACATCTTCCCAGAAGAGTGGAGATTATTATAATAGCAAATAAGGACTAAATGTGGATTTTTGATGTTCCAGCAGTTCCATTTTGTTCCTGTTAGCCACGTAGCGCTAGTCTTAAGAGCTAAGGCTAATAGATGTACTTGCGAATGTATTGTGTGCGTAAAAAAAACAGATTTTCTATCTTTATCAAGGTTCTAATCCATTTCTCGGGGTACATCAGTGTAACTTTTAACTTCTGTAAACAACATGACGTCATTTCCCGGATTCTGAAGTAATTTTTTTTGCTTCAGGCTACAAGAAAATGTATATTGTGTATTTTACTGTATAAATAAATAGAAAGTGAAGAGTTAAAAATTCTGACTTTTCCAGTGTAGATGAATCATCAGGAGAAAAATGATCTGCTATAATCGTACAGGACGACGCATGGCCTATTTCTGTGCATGCCTATTACAGCTGCTCGAGAAGAACAGGGACATTGTGTTTTAAAGCAAATGGATGGCAGAGACTGAGGTTCTGAGGAATAAATCCTGAAAAATATCCTCATAGAGTATTAGGATTGGAAATGTTCCATTGGATATAACTGGAATTGATAGAAATAAACTGGGAATGGAAGAAAAATTAGCAATTTCAGTTGAATTTCTACCATTTAAACACACTTACTGCAGGGATCCTGAGGCCACGCCCCTTTTATTTACCGTGCATCCCTCTATAACATAAGACACATAATTTCTTGAATTCTGAACATCAAAAAAATTTCCATTTCGGCGAGTCTTTAGGTACTTTACATATATTTTACATACATTTATTTTGAAAATGTGTGTATAAGATGTGCGTTAAAATGATACTAACAATTACAACAAAGTCAAGAATGTCATTTTTGAAATCTGTTTTGGTTTGCATGCATCAGATTATGACCATCTATGTTTGTATATGATTGTAAATTGATATAAATTTCTCAATTTTTTTAAATGTAATTTTTGTAAATTCCAATAAATTCCTGAATGGAATATTTTTAAAATTCCCAAGATGAATGAGTTCGGTTGGAAAGTTTTTTTCAACCCTAAGTGGCATTCAGAGACGTTTTCCCTTCATTTGTGTTGTCTCTCTGAAAAAATTACGCACCTACCCTTAATGTTTTCAAAAATGTGATAAAATAATATAGAGTGCGAATTCTAAATTAAAATTGTATTCATTTATTTTCTCACACTACGTTGGCTCTCGATGAAATATTTCATTAATACTATTATTAATGCTGACACATATTGCAGAGTCAAAATCGGGCCAATTACGATCCGCAACACCTACTTTGTTCAAAAGGTGCAGGCTATTTGTTGGTACCTAGAACAGTAAGGAATACAATAAGCAGCGGAGTTTTTTCCTACAAAAGCCTCATAGTTATGAAACAGATTTCAGATCTGGAGGGATCATGGATGTAGAGTGTTTTGGTGACCTGGGACATTTGGATGCCATCCCACCACACCACTGAGAGTCTTGTATCCCAGAGATCCCTCAAGTCCATGTAATATTTTAGGCTCTCCCTCTTAGTCTTGCTGGAATTTCTATTTTCTCAAGGTTTCCTCCTCATAACATTTTTTCTTTGCTGTTGTCGGCACTGGCTCACTTATTAGTGATAAGCTGACGAACTTTATTATGCGAAAATGTATAATTGCAATCAATTTAACTCTTCGTTGGGACAAAGTCCATCATTGTAATAGATATACACATAAAATTAACTTAAGTTGAATTGAGTTTGGACAGTGTCCCCAGTCGTCGTACAAAAAAAGGCATGTTTATATATTTTTTTATTTTTATTTTTATTTTTTTTTACCAAGAAACCATTATGTTTAAAACATCTATAAAACATCTAGAAACCATCAGTTTCTGGATGTTCCATAACATTAAAGGTCTGCTGTGTGATATAGTGGGATACAGTGCAGGGGTTTGTGGGTGTGGTGTTGGGAGGAAACTTACGAGTGAGTGCAGGAGCACACAGCATGGTGAGGAGAGCTAGACGGGTCATACAGTCTGCCATCACCCCCTGCCACGCCCACCTCCTGAGAGACAGAATGAGAGAGAGAGAGAGATAAAGGGTTGGATGGAGAGAAAGATTATGTGAAAAACATGTACTTTTTCTATAAATAATTAGCTGTTATTGTCGCATTCTGTCTACTTTTAATGAGAACCGTGGGTTTGAGGATGACTACAGTTCCATCAGGTAGTGGAGGAAGTCATGCTGCTGTTTTCAGGAGGAATCACAAGCAGCAGATGGAAAACCACATGAACACAGGGAGAAGATGGGATGCCCCTTGATTTCTTCTCTACACCAAACTCTGTGGACTGATGTGGTCTAAAAAAAAGTGTGAATATTTAGTTTATAGTCTGAGGGCTCTGTCTTTAGAATGTGAGATTTTCTTTGTCCATTCATCCATCCATCCATCCATCCATCCATCTATCCATCCATCCATCCATCCATCCATCCATCTATCCATCCATCAATTTATATAACTATTTATTCAAACACCTGACCTAATGATCTATCATTCTATCGATCTTTTAATCTATCAATCTATCAATCTATCAATCAATCTATCTATCTAGCTATCTAGCTATCTAGTTATCTATCTTTTATACATTGATTCACCCATCTGTCCACCTCACCTATTCATGAATCCTGCCAGGAAAAACGTATTCATCATTCATCAGAGAGAGAGAGAGAGAGAGAGAGAGAGAGAGAGAGAGAGAAAAGGTTGGATGATGTGGAGATGGTGAAGCGACCTAATGATCTATCATTCTATCGATCTTTCAATCTATCTATCTATCTATCTATCTATCTATCTATCTATCTATCTATCTATCTATCTATCTATCTATCTATCTTTTATACATTGATTCACCCATCTGTCCACCTCACCTATTCATGAATCCTGCCAGGAAAAACCTATTCATCATTCATCAGAGAGGGAGAGAGAGGGAGAGAGAGAGAGAGAGAGAGAGAGAGAGAGAGAGAGAGAGAAAGATAAAGACATAGAGAGAGAGAGAGAGAGAGAGAAAGAGAGAAAGAGAGATTTTGCTCCTTGTAAATCAATTTTAACTAATAGGGTACACACACACACACACACACACAAACACACACACACACACACCACACACACTTTTTTTGGCATGATATCTGAAACAGGTGCTGCTTTCTCCAAGCCTTTCCAGGAAATTCCCCCGTTGTGTAGCATCAGAAACATCAAGGGTTATTGCTCTTCCTCTCTCTCTTTATCTCTCTCTTTTTTTCCCCCTCTTTTTTTCTCTCTCTCGCTCTCTCTCTCTCACTCTCACACACACACACACACACACACACACACACTAGCTATGCACTTCAGCTAAGTCACATGTACTAGCTGTAGGATGAAAAAAACAAAAAAAACAAACACACACACACACACACACACACACACACACACACACACACACACAAGCTATGCACTTCAGCTAAGTCACATGTACTAGCTGTAGGATGAAAAAAAACAAAAAAAAACAAACACACACACACACACACACACACACACACAAACAGCTGCTCTTCACTCTATCCAGGTGTTATTACTAAGAGAAGCGTTTTCCTCTCCTGCCTACAGTAGCCATAATTATAAAGCAGCGGAAATAATTAAATATACTGTGTGTGTGTGTGTGTGTGTGTGTGTGTGTGTGTGTGTGTTGAGCACATACCATAAATACAGCTAATAGAAATGCCCTGATGATATAGTGATATTTTCTGTGATTCATTTTCATTTTTTTCATTTCTGTTTGTTTTGTTGATTTATTTATACTCAAATATGAACAAAAACGTTATTTTTTTGTTTACATGTAACATTCATTTGCAAATATGTTTACAAAATTATTTCTATCTATCTATCTATCTAGAAATGTAAGATTAGTGGGTAGGGAGGGTTGATAGATAGATAGATAGATAGATAGATAGATAGATAGATAGATAGATAGATAGATAGATAGATAGATAGATAGAGACTTTTTGCTCTCAATCTAAGGTTCTGAAATTTTGATGGGTCATTGGTGAGTTTCTGGAGCTCCAGTTCCATAAGTCCTGATGCTGTGAGTTTAGACGGATGTAGAGAAGAGCACAGGAGGACACGATGCTGTGAAGAGAGCAGTTCTTACCGTGTTGCGCTCACACTTATGCGCATGTCCGTGTCTGCGGTGTGTATGTTCAGTCCGCTCCGGTTTCCAGCCAAACGTGACTCTACTCGCTCTTCACTGGCAAACCCCTGGATGTGTGAGTTCCTTCAGCACACACCACACTTATCATCCACACACTCACACACAATGGTGCAAACAGCCTTCGCACAAAACTCCAAAACCTTGCGGTCCATGTTAAAGTGTCTCCTCCGGCTGGTTTTTCTGCTCCGCCATTGGCTGCGAGGACGCCAAGGGGTGGACGTACCTGTTTACGAGACCTATTTAAAGACTTGTAGGCCCTCAGGCACTGGTTTGTGCCCCTCCGTTTGCTAATAACACCCCGTCCCATGGCAGTAATTCTGCTAATGGGTAGCTGCGCTGCAGGGAAGCCCAGAGAGGAGACGGAGATATGGGGGAGTTGGTGCACACAAATCCCCCTGTTAAACGCTACACAGTTTGTCGAGTAAGCACACGAGGAACCGCACATTCAATCAGCGTCAATTAGGAGTTCTTAAGGTGTAACATCAAGGGAGGGTTTGGACGAAAATGAAATGCGCATCGTGTTTTTGCCTCAGTTGCATCTTGTTCTTTAGCACCAGTGGAGACTCAGGTGAAGATCCACGTGCCAAGGTTTAATAACAATCCAAATCCCAACCTCAAGTCAACAATCTAAATAGCAGTCTTAAGAACGGACTTAGGCTCTCAGTAAAAGCAGTAATCCAGGTCCAAGGGCAAACCGATAATCAAGGGCTAAAGCAACGGAGCAAGATCTTGACCATCTTGTATCCATTGTGATACCTTCAAGGAAATGGAGAAGAAAGAACTTGATGGTTAAAGCAAATCAAGATTTTATTTTTAGGTGATTTTCCATGAGTTTCACAGACCATCAGAGGGTCTTCTAGTACTTGATGGACATAGTCCTCATAATGAGATCCTGTAGAACTGGATTGTTATGGTCCCTATCATGAGGTCCACATCATGAGGTCCTCTAGAATTTGATGGACATTGTCATTTTGCCTCATTTGAATCTTGATCTTAAGTTCAGCACCAGATGCTACCAAGTAAAGGAGTCACCACTTGTATGAAACAATGGAGACTCAGGTGAAGATCCACGTGCCCAACAATTAAAGGGTGATCTTGGAGATAACAGTGAAAGAGCTCACATGGGAAGAAAGTAGGGTCTTCATGCGCAGGACACAGAATGGAGAAATTGGTGGCTCAGTAAAAAGTAAATCCAAAACACGTGCAGATTTTGGTGAAGCCTTGACTATTTTTTTGTCCTTCATGACACCTTAAAGGAAATGGATTAGGAAGAACTAGATGTTTTAACAGATTTTAACATGAGGTTAAAGGAACATCATGAGGTCCTCTAAAACTTGATGGTCATGGTCCTGATCATGAAGTCTTCTAGTACTTAATAGTCATGGTCCACATGCTCAATCAAGAATGTACCTAATTACAAAAATGAGTTCCCCCGGACCCTTTTGTAGCTTTGAAGACAAATTATCTGGCCCATACGCCCTGACCAGGTATTCAAAGTCTCCTAAAGTGGTTATGAACATGGTTTTGCATTTATCTCTTTCAAAAATTGGATGTCAAACACTACAGAAGTGATATTTGATTAATATCTCGGCTCCATGTACATGTTCCAGGGCTGAATACATGACTGACGTGGACAGTATTAAGAATTGTGGAATCAGTACAAGGTTTCAGTTTTCCATCTTTGTCCATGAAGAAGAAACCAGCAATGGGAGAACATGTGGGGAGACAAATATATGTATATATACACGATGTCGCAGCCCCGGGATCCGGGATTCCTGCAATTCCAGAAAATACATTTTAGTAGGCAATACACAGGTCAGAAGGTCAGTAGCACATCCTAAGCCTCTGATCAGGGAATAAATTTTAGGACTTGGATTACATTTAAAATACACGTATAAAATTTAGCTATATGGAAACAGTATTAGGACACCCAACGTTTCTAACCAAAGCTGGAGGCACACAAGTGTATTATGCAGTATGTACCTGTTCCAGCATGACAATGCCCCTGTGCACAAAGCCAGCTCTATAAAGATCTGCTTTACATGGGTTTGAAGATGTGGAAGATCTCCTGCTATGAAGCTTCAACTCAATTGGGATTAAGATGAACACTTCCACCAGGCCTCTTTCTCTAACCTACATCAGCACCCGACTTTACTAACTGGCTGAATGAATCTCCATAAAAATCTTTGGAACATCTTCCCAGAAGAATGTAAAATGGGATGTTCAAAAAGAAGCACATAGCAATATAATAAATGAGGTAATAAATAAGTCCTTGAGAACTCACACTCGGCCTGTGTGTGTGTGTGTGTATGTGTGTGTGTGTGTGTGTGTGTGTAAGTGTGAGTGAGAGTGTGTAAGTAATAAATTTACGCTGAAACGCTCCCAGCGTTCCCGAAACCCCCCGGAGACACAGCATTCTGTCTCCTGTCGCATGAACCGCGGTTTAATTGGTAGCTCATAAGACGCTTTTTGACACACACCTATTTAAAAGCCTGACGTGTTCCTACACACATCTGCAATTATAGATCTTTAATCTCCGGACAATCTTTTGACAGATCCGTTCATCATTCTGACGATCACAGAGCAGGAGATACAGAGAGACGTTTGGGAAGACACATGAAACACACCACACAGGAAGTGTGTATGAGTCGCAAGAATAACTGTGAAAAGTATTAGAAAAGAACCGTGGAGATGCTGAGGAGAAAATGACAAGACACTGAGAAAATGCTGAGGAGATGCTGAGGAGACAATGTATGGACGCTGAGAAAATGCTGAGGAGATGCTGAGGAGACAATGAATGGACGCTGAGAAAATGCTGAGGAGATGCTGAGGAGACAATTAGAAGACGCTGAGAAAACGCTTAGAAGATGCTGAGGAGACAATGAATGGACGCTGAGAAAATGTTGAGAAGATGCTGAGTAGACAATTAGAAGACGCTGAGAAAATGCTGAGGAGTTGCTGAGGAGACAATGACAAGACACTGGGAAAATGCTGAGGAGATGCTGAGGAGACAATTAGAAGATTCTGAGAAAACGCTGAGAAGATGCTGAGCAGACAATGAGGAGACAATGAGAAGACGCTGAGGAGATGCTGAGGAGATAGATAGATAGATAGATAGATAGATAGATAGATAGATAGATAGATAGATAGATAGATAGATAGATAGATCGATAGATAGATCGATAGATAGATAGATGGTTGGATGGATGGATGGGATGGATGGATGGATGTCCTGTAGCTTTCAAGTCCTGTTTCAAGACAGCGCTTCGACCATCTCTAGAGCGTCTAGCAGGCGTACAATCACCTCTGCATTTTCACGTCTTTTTTAATGAATCGGGTTTTTTTTGTGTTTTCTTTTATTTCTATAACGATCTATTTAACTACATAATCCTGACACTATATTAATACAAAGCAGACTACAGTTACAAGAAAACTCAACAGGCTAGACAGACAAAGAGAGAGACAGAGAAAGAGAGAGAGAGAGATGAGAAGAACTCACACAGATGAAGGAAACAACTTGTGAGGTTTAATCCCATGACTGAAGATTACAAAACCTGTGATAATGTTTCCTCTTTCTTTCTGTGCGTGTGTGTGTGTGTGTGTGTGTGTGTGTGTGTGTGTGTGTGTGTGTGTGTGTGAATTGGTGCTTTACTGATGTTAAAGTATATTAAATATAAGCCTTTGGACTGTTTGGACATGATACTTTTTGCAAGCATGTGACATCTTTATCATGACCGGGAGTTTATACTGCATTAGTGTAAGAACAGGAACAAAGCACCATGTGAGGTACAGTATACAGCTGGGTAAGTTTTGCCTGCATTATATCTGTCTTAGTAATAAACAGAGAGGACATACTGACCTGAAGATAGAGGGAGGGGGAGAGAGAGAGAGAGAGAGAGAGAGAGAGAGAGAGAGAGAGAGAGAGAGAGGCAGTGCGCACAGTGCAGTATTTCACACTACATTTACATCGACAGCCTGATCTGCAGGTTCTGTGTCCAACCGACCCTGAGCAAGGATCATATTTCTGATAAAGATCTCACAGGACATCAATATGGCTTTGTTTTTCCCTCTTCAACAAGTTCTGTTTCCTGAACTTACTCCGAACTCACGAGAGAATCTAGAAACCTGCAGTACAATAGACTGATTCTGTTCTATTTATACATAAAATGTACTTATATATTATACATGTAAATACACTGAGTATTGAGGTATTATAAGTACACTATGAGTATGTATTGAGTATTAGTTTAGTATGAGTATGTATTATAAATGCAGTATGAGTGATCTATGTATTATAAGTGCAGTATGAGTGCTTTATGTATTATAAGTGCAGTATGAGTTCTCTATGTATTATAAGCGCGGTATGAGCGCTCTATGTATTATAAGTGCAGTATGAGGGCTCTATGTATTACAAGTGCAGTATGAGCGCTCTATGTATTATAAATGCAGTATGAGTGCTCTATGTATTATAAGTGCAGTATGAGCGCTCTATGTATTATAAATGGTATGAGTGCTTTATGTATTATAAGTGCAGTATGAGTGCTCTATGTATTATAAATGCAGTATGAGTGCTCTATGTATTATAAGTGCAGTATGAGCGCTCTATGTATTA
>MU585527.1:2099281-2160176 GCA_024362625.1 Silurus asotus
TTACAACACAACAGATCTACAACACAACAGATCTAACATTACTACACAACAGATCTACAACACAACAGATCTAACATTACTACACAACAGATCTACAACACAACAGATCTAACATTACTACACAACAGATCTACAACACAACAGATCTAACATTACTACACAACAGATCTACAACACAACAGATCTAACATTACTACACAACAGATCTACAACACAACAGATCTAACATTACTACACAACAGATCTACAACACAACAGATCTAACATTACTACACAACAGATCTACAACACAACAGATCTAACATTACTACACAACAGATCTACAACACAACAGATCTAACATTACTACACAACAGATCTACAACACAACAGATCCAGCATTACAACACAACAGATCTACAACACAACAGATCCAGCATTACAACACAACAGATCTACAACACAATAGATCCAGCATTACCACACAACAGATCTACAACACAACAGGTCCAGCATTACAACACAACAGATCTACAACACAACAGATCTAACATTACTACACAACAGATCTACAACACAACAGATCTACAACACAACAGATCCAGCATTACAACACAACAGATCCAGCATTACAAAACAACAGATCTTGCCTTACAACACAACAGATCTACAACACAACAGATCCAGCATTACAACACAACAGATCCAGCATTACAACACAACAGATCTTGCATTACAACACAACAGATCCAGCATTACAACACAACAGATCCAGCATTACAACACAACAGATCTGGCATTACAACACAACAGATCCAGCATTACAACACAACAGATCTACAACACAACAGATCCAGCATTACAACACAACAGATCAAGCATTACCACACAACAGATCTACCATTACAACACAACAGATCTTGCATTAAAACACAACAGATCTAGCATTAACACACAACAAATCTAGCATTACAACACAACAGATCTAGCATTACAACACAACAGATTTTGCATTACAACACAACAGATCTAGCATTACCACACAACAGATCTACAACACAACAGATCTAGCATTACCACACAACAGATGTACAACACAACAGATCTAGCATTACCACACAACAGATGTACAACACAACACAACAGATCTACAACACAACAGATCTAGATCGTCTTCAAATTGTTCCTGCACACAATTGTTTTGGAAGTCATTGGACGCTGTAACAAAAACTTTTCCCATTGCTTGAACTAGGAACTTGTTCCAACATGAACATACCATTGTGCTCATGAAGATCTGCTTCACATTGGTTGGCCTATATGGAAGATCTCCTGCTATAGAGCTCCAACCTTTGGGATGAATGTGAATGCTGAATGTGTATACACACACTATACACTCAAACGTTTGTGGTGACTATTAGATTGATGTCCTTTTTTTGAAGGTCCCAGTCCACATGTAGTCTCCATTAGCCATTATAATAAGCTCCAGTCCTCTGAAGACTAGATTTTCCTGGAGAATAATGGAGATTGATTCATACACAAGCATGTCATTAAAGTAAGGTACTGATGTAGGTTCATCCAAAAGATTTTCAGTAGGTGTTGAAGCTCTATAGCAGGAAATCTAAGCATATCTTCCAACCCATGGAAGCTTCATCTTTATGAAGCTGGCTTTGTGCATTCGTGCTGGACCAAGTTTGGGTCTTCTTGTTCAATTGAGTTAAAAATGTAATGCAAAGACATCATAGACAATTGTGTACCTCCAACTCAGTGGTTGGGAAGAAGAACATCTGGGTGAAAAAAGTCAGGTATCCCAATACTTTTGTCTAGATTGGGGTTAACTGTTTAGAATTTAGTCTACATGGGTGGGGGTTAAAGTGTGTTTAGGGTACAGTCAATCACTCATACAGACGTTCCCTCATACATGTATCATGAGATACATGTATTTCAGAAGAAGATACATGTATCATGAGATACATGTATCTCATGATCATGTCCGATCCGGAACAATTTTAATATTTACTCTGTTTAATTTCTTTCTTTTTCTGGAACCAAATCCTGCATAATTTTGACTAAAACAAAATGCACAAGTGTAAGCACTCACATACTCACACATCTGCTTTCAGGTCATGTCTTGTCTTGCAGGGAACCCAAAGATCACCAGAGGAAATTGTCTGGTGGCATTTTGCTTTATGTCCTTGGCATTTACATCCTGATGCTTAAAAAAAACACATCGGTTTTGAGTAGTTCGAATTTAAAACAACCATTTTGAATAAAGCAGCGATGGCGAGTCGGGCCGAATTTCTACTGACGTGTCCGTGAATCATCCCAGGAGATGGCAAGTGTTTTTGCTAATGCTAGCGAGCTAATAACGACACGTACAAACTTCCTAAACTAAAGCCCTACTTCAAACAAGGTTTCAGTCAGACAGAATGGAATACAGTATACAAAATACACAAATATGGAGGCACAATTGTACAGGACGTCATCAGTCTTGTAGCATATATATTTCCCTTCGCTTGAACCAAACCCAAAACCTGTTCCAGCATGATAACGCTTGTGTGCACAAAGCCAGCTTCTTGAAGATCTACTTTCCATGGGTTGGAAGAGGTGGAAGATTTACTGCTATAGTGTTCCAACCCTATTGGGATGAATGTGAACCCTGTCTGAATCTCCACTAATCTCCAAAAAAACCTAGTGGAACATCTTCCCAGAAGAAGCTTATTATAATAGAAAATATGGCCTAAATGTGATCAGATTAGGACCTGAAATAAACCCCTCTGATGATAAAGAAAATGGTAAAATGGGACCCTGTAGTTCTAATATTCACAGCTTTCAGAGAAGCAGTATCAACATGTCTTCAGAAACATCTCATTCCACAGGTAATCCCCATTTGCTGCTATAATCAGCTGCACTCTTCTGGGAAGATGTTCCACTAAAGATTTTGTGGAGATTCATTTAACCACAAGGACGTTAGTAAAGTCAGGTACTGATGGAGGGGAGAAGTTGAGGAGGTCTGGGGTTCAGTCAGTGTTCACATTCATCCCAATGGTGTTTAATGAAGCTTGTTGGAGCTCTATACAGTAACAGGAGAGCTTTCATATCTTTTAAGACATGGAAAGCAGATCTTTATGAAGCTGGCTTTGTGCACAGGGGCATTGTCATGCTGGAACAGGTGCACATGCAACCAAATCCAAAGACGTCCAATACAGTTGTGTGGTATCAGTTTGGAAAGGAACTACAAATGGATGAAAAAGTCAGATCTCCCAATACTTTTATCCGCAATGATCTTCCTAAATGAAAGAATCCCAGAAGCACCTGTAGCAGGTATTCCGTGTAATCTCTCGGGTTGGTTTCTCGAACATCACACCTACGACTAGACACTGTTTGACTTATAGGTCATTTAAAAATAACTAAATTAAGTTTATGTACCTATAAAGAGTCTGATAGCGGAAATGGATATCATTTGCTTTATCAAATTACTGACCCTAAAAAGTTCAGTCAGATAATGGAAAATCTCCCACTCAGAGTTTGTCATGTTCACTAGTGAGACTAGTGAGATAAAACCTCAATGAGTTTAAAATCTTATCCTGTGAAACTTTCTCAGTGGTTATGGTGTAATGGTGTGGTCTATTTGTAGCTTGTGATGGTGTGCAATGAGTAAAGTGGTCATGTGGTTATAACATGTCTTTAGTTAAGATGCTTTTGGTTAAATGTGTCTGATGTCTGTGGTTATGTGTGTCTTTGGTTATGATGAAAAATGTCTGTGGTTATGGAGAAACGTGTCTGGTTATTATGAAACGTGTCTGGTTATTATGAAACGTGTCTGGTTATGAAGAAACGTGTCTGTGGTTATGAAGAAACATGTCTGGTTATGAAGAAACGTGTCTGTTTATTATGAAACGTGTCTGGTTATTATGAAACGTGTCTGGTTATTATGAAATGTGTCTGGTTATGAAGAAACGTGTCTGTGGTTATGAATAAACATGTCTGGTTATGAAGAAACGTGTCTGGTTATGGAGAAACGTCTGGTTATGGAGAAACATGTCTGGTTATGAAGAAACGTGTCTGGTTATGGAGAAACATGTCTGGTTATGAAGAAACGTGTCTGGTTATGGAGAAACATCTACAGTTATATTGAAGTGTCTGTGGTTATGATGAAGTGTCTGTGGTAATATTGAAAAGTGTCTGTGGTTATGTTGAAGTGTCTGGGTATATTGAAGTGTCTGTGGTTATGTTAAAGTGTCTGGGTATATTGAAGTGTCTGTGGTTATGATAAAGTGTCTTTGGTAATATTAAAAAGTGTCTGTGGTTATATTGAAGTGTCTGTGGTTATGTTGAAGTATCTGGGTATATTGAAGTGTCTGTGGTTATATTAAAGTGTCTGTGGTTATTTTGGAAAGTGAGTGTGGTTATGTTGAAGCGTCTACAGTTATATTGAAGTGTCTGTGGTTATGATGAAGTGTCTGTGGTAATATTGGAAAGTGTCTGTGGTAATGTTGAAGTGTCTGTGGGTATATTAAAGTGTCTGTGGTTATGTTGAAGTGTCTGTGGTTATATTAAAGTGTCTGTGGTAATGTTGAAGTGTCTGTGGGTATATTAAAGTGTCTGTGGTTATGTTGAAGTGTCTGTGGTTATATTAAAGTGTCTGTGGTTATATTAAAGTGTCTGTGGTTATTTTGGAAAGTAAGTGTGTTTATGTTGAAGCGTCTACAGCTATATTGAAGTGTCTGTGGTTATGATGAAGTGTCTGTGGTTATGATGAAGTGTCTGTGGTAATATTGGAAAGTGTCTGTGGTAATGTTGAAGTGTCTGTGGGTATATTAAAGTGTCTGTGGTTATGTTGAAGTGTCTGTGGTTATATTAGAATGTTCCTGTGGTTATGTTAAAGTGCCTGTGGTTATGTTGAAGTGTCTCTGGGTTTACTGAAAAGTGTCTGTGGTTATGTTGAAGTGTCTGTGGTTATGTTTAAAAGTGTCTGGTTACGTTGAAAAATGTCTGTGGTTATGTTAAAGTGTCTGTGGTTATGTTGAAAAGTGGATATGGTGAAAAGTGTCTGGATATGCTGAAAAATGTCTGTGGTTATGTTAAAGTGTCTGTGGTTATGTTGAAAAGTGGATATGGTGAAAAGTGTCTGGATATGCTGAAAAGTGTCTGTGGTTATGTTGAAGTGTCTGTGATTATGTTGGAAAGTGTCTGGGTAAAGTGTGTTGAAAAGTGTCTGGTTTTGTTGAAATGTGTCTGTGGTTATATTGAAACATGTCTGGTTACAGTATTGTGAAAAGTGTCAGTAGTTAAGTTGAAAAGAGTCTGGTTACAGTATGTTAAAACGTGTCAGTAGTTATGTTAAAAATAGTTTGTTTTCTGTATGTTAGAAAGAGTCTGGTTACAGTATGGTGAAATGTGTTTGGTTATAGTATGTTGAAAAGTGTCAGTTATGTTAAAAAGTGTCTGTATTTATGTTAGAGTCTGCTTACAGTATGTTAGAAAGAGTCTGGTTACAGTATGTTAAAACATGTCTGGATACAGTATGTTAAAAGGTGACTGTGGTTATGGTGAAAAGTGTCTGGTTACACTATGTTGAAAAGTGTCTGGTTACAGTATGTTAAAAAGTGACTGCGGTTATGGAGAAACGTTTCCGTGTTTTTTGCTATAAAATGGCCATGATTCTGTTAAAACACTTGCTTTTTTAAATGATTTAAAAGTGTTTAATTCACAGTGAAATATAAACCTGTTAGTAGAGACAGAGAGCTGGAAAGAGTTCCACCTTCACCAACAGGTTAAAAATAGAGCTGAGTTGGCTGCATTTAGAGCACGGCGGTGAAATGGATCTTCTTCCTGCTATACATCCGTCATCTAGAGCACTTCCTTGAGAGCGGGTAGAGGTGTGTACAAGTTTTAAGCACTCAGGCTTTTGAATGAATGAGGTGGTTCATTGCAGCAAAGTCCCATGATTCTCTCTCTCTCTCTCTCTCTCTTTCTCTCTCTCTCTTTCTCTCTCTCTCTCTCTCTCAGTCATGTGATTTATATAATTCTGCCTTCACGGGCATGCTGGATCATCGGATCAAGAGGGAGATGCAGAAATCTCTGAATAGCGGCTGTAGACTAGTGGAATGACGCTGCACTTCTTTCACCATAGGTGGGTTACACCGTCATGTATTGACGATCATCTATGCTGTATTCCATTTTAGGGATTTTAAATTATTTAGGATGGAGAAGAATTGGCCATATAGAGTGGATTTAACTTTGTGTGTGTGTGTGTGAGTGTGAGCAATCTCTCCAGAGACAGTCCTCCAAATGCTACAGCGAATAAGTTGTTGCTTTGTCGATCGAAGCTATATTTAGCCGAAGACATAATGAGCTTGAGGAATGAAACAGTTCTGTAGCTTAACTCATTTGTTTTAGGGTTTCAGTATCGAGTACTGCGCATCAAACCAGCATTCCCAGTGTGACAGACGGCAGCGCATGAACTTTCCCGGGTTCACTCTTTATGGAAGCACCATGGCAGGCTGACTCATGTATAAACACTTCCTATGGTGGGTGGTTTCTGGCTATAAGCATACACCTGCCATGTGTCTTCTCCTACTGGAAATGAGATTTGTTCATTATTATCCACTTTTTTTCTATAACAATTTCCTGCACCATGCAATTCTAGTAATTTAATGCATAAAAGTTTCCACCTTATTGGACCTTGTGAGAAGTTTCTCCAATTATCAATATGGAGGTCCTTAAGGTTCTCTGTGTTCATCCCACCCTACAAAATATCTCAGTAGATGAAGTCTTTTTTTGTTTTTATGCACTTGAGCAGAGTGAAATGCTTTTCTTCAAAAATTCCTAGCTTGTGGTAGCTTTGTGGTTAAGAGGTTGGATATCTAATCAGAAGGTCGGTTGCACGCTGCCACTGCTTGATCAAGCCCTTTAACCCTAAACTGCTTGGTTGCATAAATAATATATCATAAGATGTTCTGCAAAAAGGTATGTGCCGAATGTAAATGGGTTGGAGCTTAGCGTTGGCCATGAGCAAAAAGGGTTAAGGACCTTGCTCATGGGCCCAACAGTGGCACCATGGAGGTGCTGATCTTCAAATCAATAACTTGAGCATTAACCAGCCTTTTTACCAGTTTCCCAAAGCGATCGATTAACCATTGAGCAGGGTACCATCCTGGAAATCCAAAAGAGGCAGCATGGAGGTGCTGACCTTCTGATAATTACCTCAAAGGTTTAACTATTGTGCCAGGGTATGCTTGAGGCCTTGCTTGAGGGCCCAACATTGGGACCATAGTTGTGCTGATCTTCTAATCAGTAACCCTAAGCTTAGCCACTGAGTCAGAGGATCATCCTGGGTCTTTCTTAAAGGCCCAAAATTGGCACCTTGGAGGTTCTGACGACCTGATCAGTTTCCCAAAACCTTAACCATTGAACCAGGTTATCATCCTGGGCCTTTCTTAAGGGCCCAACAGTGGCACCCTGGTGGTGCTGACTTTCTAATCAGTAACCCAAAGCATTACCCATTGAGCCAGTGTATCATCATGGGCCTTGCCCAAGGGCGCAACAGTGGTACAATGGAGGTGCTGACCTTCTCACCAGTTTCCTATAGAGTTAACAATTGAGCCCGGGTATCATCCTAGGCCTTGCTCAAAGGCCCACCGTTGACACCATGGAGGTGCTGATCATCTAATCCATAACCCAAAGGGTTAACCATTAAGCCAGGGTATCATCCTTGCTCAAAGTCCCAGCAGTGGCTCCATGGAGGTGCTGACCTTCTGATCAGTAACCCAAAGTGTTAACCGTTGAGCCAGGGTATCATCCTGGTTGAAACCCAGGTTGTTTTGGGGAAAAAATAAATAGCCCATGTCTAAACAGTGCCTTGTGATCACCTTCTGAGTGTCGTCCGCCTCTAACATGAATTTCGCTCAAATTCCAGCACACCATAAGCACTATGTGTAAATGCTCCCTGATCCCGGCGCTCATTTCAGTTTGTTTAGTAAATCGTTTTTTCCTCAGAGACGCCACATTGCAGGAAGTAGAGCGCGCTGAAAATAAACAAGTTTCCGCCTGCTTGTGTTGTAACATATACAACGTCACAATCTCTACTGAAATCTGGAAATAGAAAGATCCTAGATAAAAATTCATGAAGTAGAAGTAGTATTACTTTATGTTAAACCAATGTTCTGAATAATAACTAATATTTTGTTCGCGTATGTTCAGGTCCATGTTTCCTAGTTTTCCCTAACAACAACTGTCGCTTGGGGAGGGGGTTGTAACCACTTGAAAACGTTCAAGATTTGTGACAATTTGCCACTAGTTCAGTGTGTCTTGTAAAAATAAATGTTGATTACATTCTTCACGTGAAGAAGCTAGCACATAGCTGGTGCCCATATTGCCCAGTTGCCCAGCAACAGCATTTTTTTTCACCTAAATACATTATGCCACTGGTTAACATGTCGCTAGTTAGGTGCGATTTCATCATACTGGATATCACATTTTACATTCTGGTGTCCACATGTTACGGTTGCCTAGCAACAGTGTTTCCGTTAGTCGTACATACTTTCACAAGTTTCGCTCGTGAACATCGTGCCATTTTTTCGAAGTCGCAATAATGAACGCTCACATTCATCCTTCTGAGCTACCATATATATGCTTAGCAACAGTGTTTTAATTACTTATAACTCTGCGAATGAAAGATTCTGTAAAATATGCCGCAACTTCTGTAGTATCTTTTGTTCAATAATCTGGGTTCGCTTTCTAGGGTCACATCATAATCAGTCCTACAGGTCTGGATCCCAGTTACCTAGCAAAGGCATTTTAATCATATTGTTTTAACCGTATTTACAATTCACCAGAATCCCCATGCACCCCCCCATATGATGTCACAATATTCGAGTTTGTAACCCATTAAAAGTTCACAGTGTAGCAAATTCGAGGCTTTACTGTCCATCACTGATCCACATCCTAATCCTCAGAGGGTTCTGACCTTCATTCACCAGCCTTCATTAATCACAGGCTCTTGACCTCAGCATGCTCTCAGCCTTCAAACAGTTCAGTTTTCTTCATAGTTTATAAAAAAAAAACCTCAATGTGGTTCCTGAAACACCAGGTACGAGGGACAGGGCTTGGAAAACCCAGCAAATACTGTATACACCAAATTCTTTCCAAATACACAAAAGCTTCTGCGAAGAAAAAATGTGCACAGGTAAGAAGAATGACCAACAAGAACAAACCAAGAACCAGGACAGGAACCATTGACCTTATAAGGAAAACAGACCGGGGCAATGGATAGATTGTGCAGGTTACACAAGAGTATAATCAGCTAACGAGTCTAAGTAATTACCTATGAGATTATCACGAGGAAAAAAAGGAACAAAACAAAAAAGAGAAAAACACATTCTACAAAAATGTATTTTTAAATTCTTAAAATAAAAAAAAAACTTAAATTTTACTGGATTTTTTAAAATTGTCTTAATGTTAATTATTCTAATTACATTATCATTATCATATTTATTATTAAAAATATTATATACATATTTTTTTTCTTATTACTTGATTGGCATATTTTATTATAGGACATTTATTTGAGCAAAAATGAGGCAAAATAAAATTCATTAAAAAAAATATTATAAATGAAAATGATTTGTTGCTTAGCAACAGTGTCTTAATTATTTGTAACTAAATTGAATTGAAATAAAGATAATGTAAAATATGTGCCGACTTCTGTAATAGTAGTGGGCCATTTTGTTGAGTACATTTATTTAATCAAAAATGAATAAAATAAAATAACAAAATGTTATTGATTTAAATAAATAAATAAATAAATACATTCATTTATTTATTTACATTTAAAAGAGAAAAAAAAAGTTATAAAAAAATAAATATCATTAAAAGAAAAATGTAATTCAAATTCATTACAAGAAAATTAAACTAAATTAAATTTAATTAAAGAATAAATAAATACAATGAACACTTGAATTTAGTAAAATGTAAAAAAAAATGTTTATTATGCAGTGCAACTATAAAAGGATAAAAAGAACACATTGCTCTTTTGGCAAGTTCCTATGGGATAAACCGAATTAACAACATTTAACTTCATGTTTATTGAACTACAGTAACCTACACTTCATCATCTCACTGCTCGTTATTGATTGTTTTCTTTGACCAGAGTGACACGGGGGTGTTGATTACATCGATTGTTACGTCTGATGAGGTTCATGACGTCGTGATTTCTGAGTAAAGCTGAGAGGAACGCTGTGTTCTAAACATCACAGAGATGCTGATGTAACGTGCACCATGAAGAAGTGATGGATGGAACTAATAAAGTACACAGAGTACATGCTCGAGGGTCAAAGCAAAGAGTCTCTCGTACACACACACACACACACACACACACACACACACACACACACACACACACAGACTATGGGAGTGTAAGACCCTCACAAAAGAATGAAAGCATCGATCACTGGTCGCGAAGCCGCAGAGCACCTTATCGATCGATCGCGGACGCAACCTGAGAACGTAGTGGTGCGTACATCAGGAGGGATTTTATTACAACATTTATCCACTCAAACACATTTGCGTTTATTTACATTCATAACGTTTGTCTACAGCGGCGCGTCTACCCGGGAAAGATCTTTTCACATATCATGTAATGTGAAATCTGAGCCAGTTTACAGTAGATGCTCCTCGCTTTCACACTCTGAAGAGCATCAGTGTTGGAGCAAGTGCACCATTAGAGTATTTGAGTTGAAGAACCAACCCCCTGCTTACATACTCCTTCTTTTACATCTCTATCATATGGAGAAAGAGCTCGAGTTCTGTATACACATGCACAAGAACCCAAACTCCACTCGCACTCTCAGCAGAACTGTGAGGTTACACTCGTTCTCTCACTACAGCTTCTCATCTAATACTTTTCATGTTATCTGCTTTTTATGAGGAGGCCTGGGGTGCAGATCTACCATTCCATAGCACATTAAGTGCCTGGATTAGCAAGCTAGCTCCATTCATTTATGGAGGGGTGGATGAATGGATTTATCAGTGGGTGTGACAGACAGACAGACAGACAGACAGACAAACAGACAAACAGAAAGATAGATAGATAGATAGATAGATAGATAGATAGATAGATAGATAGATAGATAGATAGATCAGCATGGGGGTCTAGATAGATAAATAGATAGATAGATAGATAGATAGATAGATAGATAGATAGATAGATAGATAGATAGATAGATAGATAGATAAGCTTTGGGGGTTTAGATAGATAGATAGATAGATAGATAGATAGATAGATAGATAGATAGATAGATAGATAGATAGATAGATCAGTGGTGGGGGTTTGGATAGATAGATAGATAGATAGATAGATCGATAGATCGATAGATAGATAGATAGATAGATAGATAGATAGAGTTCAGATGTGATAAAATGAGAAAACGAAAAAAAAATACAAAGCAATGGTTCTGGTCTCACACAGTCCACTACAGGCTCAGGTATTTATTGCAGATATGTGGAGCACTAAACAGATATTTAGCAGCAATGAACATACCAATCATATTTTTCATTTCTCAGCAGAGCTCACACAAGCAACACGGGATGAAGAATTCTGTCTCGTCTTCATGCCTTTTCATACGGGCTTAAAAAGTGCTTTCATAAAAAATAGATTTTGTGCTAAGAGGATACAGACTTTGCATTCTTGCTCTCATGCTAGACTTCAATTCTCTCTGCTCCGTGTTCCGCAGTACGGCTCCTTCAGCGTCGTCAGGACGGACATCAGGGTTTTTTTTCCTCCTTTCATCATGGCTGGTTGTGAAAACACGGCCAGTACACGGTGGCACTCTGTGGCTCATGAATATTAGATGAGTGATGAATGATGACTGTGCCAGAGTGAATATTAAATACAAAGGTGTAGAAGCAGGATTTCCTGGACACCGTTGTTACAGTCATGAATGTAATGAGGAAATGAAATGTAACAGTGACGCTCAGGAGGGCAACAGACACCATCCTTCATCTCCAGGAAAGAAAAACACATTTCTTTTCCAGTTTTAGTCTATTATAGACATCTGTCTGTCTGTCTGTCTGTCTGTCTGTCTGTCTGTCTCCATTTGCTCCTATAATAATATATATTCTTCTGGGTAAATGTTTCAAGATGTTCTGTGAAGATATAGCAGGGGATCTAGCACATGAAACCATGGAAAGCAGATCTTCATGAAGATGGCTTAGTGTGCAGGAGCATTGTCATGCTGGAACGGGTTTGGGTCTCTTATTTAAGTGAAGGGAAAATTTTCTGCTGCAGAATCCAAGACGTCCGATACAATTGTTGTTCTTTCAAATTTGTGGTAACAGGTTGGGGCTGGAAAAACAAATCAGGCGTCCCAATACTACTGTCCATATAGTGTCCATATGATCGGTCTGTGATGTGATGTCATGGCTGTCAGACAGTAGGATGAGCTTTCAGGCCTTAGTCAGTCCTAGTGTTTGCTTGTTTTTCTGGAAGATATACAGTGAACTGATGATGATGATGAATATGGACGTGAGTGGATGTGGGACAGAGAAGAATTGATTAGGGAACAGATCTGGTGCGTGATGAGAGTGAAAGAGACAGAACGAGACAGAGAACGTCAGGGATAATTACAGATAGAGAACTGGAGTCTGTGCAGATCACCATGGTTTCCTGCTAAGATCTTACAAACGCGTTTAAAGGAAACTGTACGCAGTTTAGATCGAATATATAGAAAAACATACAGTAGGGTCACGTTTATAGCTTGAATTAGCACGTTTTGCGTACGTCTATTTAAAATCGCTCCACATTCACACATTCAGGTTGTACATTTGGACCGATTCCGTCTCCTTCGCTTTCAGCCAGAGGACAAAACGACGAGCCAGGTTACTCGGGGCAAATGCTGCTACCTTGGCCAACGGTGCTCAGTCTAAATGTCACCGCACTGCTGCCGTGTGCCAGGCTGGATCATCGCCACCGCAGCAATATCATCATCATCACAAACACCAGTGACCTTTACGCGATCACGATCGCCGCTCGGCTTCCTGCATAAGTGTGAGAGAGAAAAACTTGCTTAGAGCTCCGGGAAAAACTAGATAAATGGATCGAGGTGTCAATCATGGACTTTAATTTCCACAGGAGACTTCTAGGAGCTCAGACTTGGACAATATAAACATCACTATAGGCCCCGTGTAAGCAAAAGCAACAGATCAGCATTTGACCTTGCAATTCCAGAATTTAACTGTGTACCAGCAGGAGTACCAGGCGTCCTGTTCCTTTACTTATAGTGTTTCATTATTTAAGAGGAACAAAGACTGGCAGTTAAAGGTTCAGGAACCGGAAGCCTGACAGTACCAGAGATGTAAGACAGCATTTAACCTCATAGGATTATTCTAAGAAGTTTTGCTTTTATTGCAGGGCTTCGATTATGTGTCACAGTCTGAAAAAATAAAAATTGTACACAATAGTACACTTCAGTACCTCGGTATTTTTTTTCACTTCAGTACTCTTTTTACCTCAGTCATTTGTACACTTCAGTACTCTCAACACCTCGGTAATTCTTACGGTATTTTTTTATACTTCACTACTCTCAACACCTCAGTATTTTTTTACACCTCAGTATTCTCTACATCTCAGTATTCTGTATATTTCTGTATTTTATACACTTCAGTACTTTCTATACCTCAGTATTTGTTACACTTCAGTATTTTCTATACCTCAGTATTTGGTACACTTCAGTACTCTCTTTACCTCAGTAATTTTTACGTGAGTACTCTTTACACCAATATTTTTTACGTCAGTACTCTCTACATCTCAATATTTTTTACACTTCAGTACCCTTTATACCTCAGTATTTTTTTACACTTCAGTACCCTCTATACCTCAGTAATTTTTACAGTATTTTTCACACTTCAGTACTCCCCTTACCTCAGTAATTTTTCACTTCAGTAATTTCTACACCTTAGCATCTTTTTTACACTTCAGCACTCTCTATACCTTAGTCATTTCTACAGTATTTTTTACACTTCAGTACTTCCTTTACCTCAGTATGTTTTACACACTCAGTACTTCCTTTTACCTTAGTATTTTTTACACTTCAGTACTTATTTTACCTCAGTCATTTGTACACTTCTGTACTCTCAACACCTCAGTAAATCTTACAGTATTTATTTTACACTTCAGTATTCTCTACATCTCAGTATTCTGTATATTTCTGTATTTTATACACTTCAGTACTTTCTATACCTCAGTATTTGTTACACTTCAGTATTTTCTATACCTCAGTATTTGTTACACTTCAGTACCCACTATACCTCAGTCACTTTTACAGTATTTCTCACACTTCAGTACTCCCTTTATCTCAGTAGTTTTAACATGTCAGTACTCTCTACACCAATATTTTTTTACATGTCAGAACTCTCTACATCTCAGTATTTTTTACACTTCAGTACCCTCTATACCTTAGTAATCTTTACAGTATTTCTCACACTTCAGTACTTCCTTTACCTCAGTAATTTTTATACTTCAGTACTCTCTACACCTTAGCATCTTTTGTACACTTTAGCACTCTCTATACCTTAGCATCTTTTGTACACTTTAGCACTCTCTATACCTCAGTAATTTCTTCAGTATTTTTACACCTCAGTATATTTTACACTTCAGTACTTCCTTTTATCTTAGTATCTTTTACACTTTAATACTCCCTACACCTCATTATTTTTAACACTTCAGTTCTCTCTACACCTCAGTCTTTTTTTACACTTTAGTACTCTATACACCAATATTTTTTTACATGTCGGTAATCTCTACATCTCAGTATTTTTAACACTTCAGTACTCTCTATACCAGTATTTTTTACACTTCAGTACTCATTACACCTCAGAATTTTATACACTTCAGTACTCTCTATACCAGTATTTTTTACACGTCAGTAATCTCTTTGATTACATTTTTTTTACACTTCAGTACTCTCAATACCTCAGTATTTTATACACTTCAGTACTCTCAATACCTCAGTATTTTATACACTTCAGTACTCTCTATTATTCAATATTTCGTTCACTTCAGTACTCTCAATACCTCAGTATTCTGTATATCTCAGTATTTCACAAACTTTAGTACTTACTATTTTTTGATATTTCACACAATTTAGTACGTTCCAAATCAAATTTTTTCACACACTTCAGAACTTTCTTTATTTGAATATTTCACACTTGAATACTTTCTATAATTCAGTCTTTTGTACAGTTCAGTATTTGATATACTTTAGTATTCCCTATACGTCAATATTTCCTACACTTCAGTATTCTCTATACCTCAGTATTCTGTACATTACAGGATTTCCTACACCTCATTGCTTTATAAAACTCAGTATTACATGACTCTCCATTGCTTAGTATTTCACAAACTTTAGTACTTTTTATACACCAATATTTTATACATTTCAATGCTCTCTATAACTCAGTATTCTGTACAATTCAGTATTTAGTGCAGTGATTTACTGTAATGTCTCCTGAAATGTACCTGCAATTACAGTATAGTGTATGAAATACTAATGCCCATGTTCTCATAATAATTAGGAAATCATGTTTGTCAGGAACATAATATAATGTAAAAAAAAAAAAAACTTGTTTTGTATATTATGTCCATCTCAGGTGTCAGGTCTTATTTCTCATGCAGTGAAGGTTTTAGGTGAAATCTAATCCCTCTCTTTTTTTTGTTGTTATTATTTTGACAGAAATAATACAAAAGTGTAATCTGGATTAACAGAAAGACTCGAATGCTTTGTGTCTTCAAATCCAGAATATTTTGAAGTATCTTGAAGTCCTCACTCCCCGTTGCTATGAAGCCGAGCACCACCGACACCACTATGTCGATTAGGCAAACATCGGCCTTGATGACTCAGTGCTCGGGTTAATCAGAGACTTATCTCCTGCTATTGCCTTCATCCTGCCCATTGTTACTCTCATAATGCTAACAATGGGTTGTTAAGGTAAACACGGCTGGTAACAACGAGCAACAGTGATGATGAATGTAGCACAACCACTCTGGGTAATAAAAGGACGCACTCACTAACTAATGACACGAGCCGATACTCCGATACTCTACACATGAGCTTTAAAACGTTTCTGGACAGACATGAAAAAATTCCAAATCATTTATGTGATGACAATATTTTTTTAAATAGACCACGCCCACTTCAACAGTTTTTCTACTTTTTTTGTCTTCAATTTGATCTGTCTTACCCAAAGACACACCCACCTGTCTTACTCACAGACACGCCCATCTGTCTTATTTAAAGACACACCCATCTGGCTCACTCAAGGACACGCCCATCTGTCTCATTTAAAGACACGCCCATTTGTCTGACTCCCAGACACGCTTATCTGTTTACTTAAAGACACGCCCATCTATTGTACTTAAAGACAAGTCAATTTGTCTTACTCTTACTTTTGACCATATAAGGCACTGAGTGTCCTCTTGTCAGATTATTAGACACTTCTGCTCTTGTTCTAAACTGATGTCATTTTTCCTCACTGTGTCCCCCTGTAGGTGATGGAATAGGTGATGTCTGAAGTACAGGGCACTGTGGAGTTTTCTGTGGAGCTACACAAATTTCACAATGTGGATCTCTTCCAGAGAGGGTAAGTCCCATTTGTATAGCATGATTAAAGTGCATTATGTGTGTAGATCAGACACACACACACACACACACACACACACACACACACACACACACACACACACAGAGCTGAGTAATTTCCAGGCTCATTGAGTTCAGCAGTAAGGAACATGTCAACATGTAATCTATCGAGTCTGATAATTAAAACCTGGACTGTCATTGTAACGAGCTTTTCCAAGACATTACTGACCATGATGCTTTGAGGGATGTGAGAGCTGTGAGATAAGAAAAGACTGAAAAAACGAATAAACAGGAAATGGTGTAATATGTTTTGCCTCAAATGTCTGTCTTTAGTGAGGAAGAAAGATATCAGTGTCCAGCATTAAGAGACATTTTTAGTATCATAGATAGATAGATGGATGGATGGATGGATGAATGGATGGATAGATAGATAGATAGATAGATAGATAGATAGATAGATAGATAGATAGATAGATAGATTGATTGATTGATTGATAAATAGATAGAGAGTGGTCGGAGTCAAGCAGTCGGTTTAGTCAATGTGGAGATCTGTCAGTCTAGAGTGTTCAGTCAAAGCATCGGTGAAGCATGGACAGAGTAGAGCGGTCAGTCTAGATTGGTCAGTGTAGCTCAGTTGGTGTCAAGCTATCAATGCAAGTGGTTCGTCTAGAGCAGTCGGACTAGTGCGAAAGAAGTAGAGCAGTCAGTGTAGAGTGGTTAGTCTTGACCGGTCAGTTTAGGGAGTAGAGCATTTAGTGTAGTGTGGACAGAGTAGAGCAGGCAGTGTAGCGTAGACGGACTAGAGCAATCAATGTAGAGTGGACAGAGTACAGTGGTCAGTGTAGCATGGACAGAGTAGAGTGGTCTATGTAGATTGGATGGAATAGAGCAGTCGGTGTTGCATGGACAAAGTAGAGCAGGCAGTGTAGCGTGGACAGAGTAGAGCACTTGGTGTAGCGTGGAGAGAGTAGAGTGGTCAGTGTAGCTTGGATTTAGTAGAGCATTTGGTGTAGTGTGGACAGAGTAGAATAGTCAGTGTAGTGTGGAGAAAGTGAAGCGGTCGTGTGTAGCGTGGACGGAGTAGAAGGGTTGCTGTAGTGTGGACAGTGTAGCGTGATCAGTGTAGCAGGGACGGAATAGAAGGGTCGATTTAGTGTGGACAGTGTAGAGCGGTCAGTGTAGCATGGACGGAGTGGAAGGGTTGATGTAGTGTGGACAGAGTAGAGCGGTCAGAGTAGCGTGGACAGAGTAGAGCGGTCAGTGTAGCATGGACAGAGTAGAAAGGTTGATGTAGTGTGGACAGAGTAGAGTGGGCAGAGTAGCTTGGACAGAGTAGAGCGGTCGGTGTAGCGTGGGCAGAGTAGAGCGGTCGGTGTAACGTGTGCAAAGTAGAGTGGTCGGTGTAGCATGGACAGAGTAAAAGGGTTGATGTGGTGTTGACAGAGTAGAGCGGTCAGTGTAGCGTGGACAGAGTAGAAGGGTTGATGCAGTGTGGACAGAGTAGAGTGGTCAGAGTAGTGTGGAGAGAGTAGAGTGGTCAGAGTAGCGTGGACAGAGAAGAGCGGTCGGTGTAGCATGTACAGAGTAGAGCAGTCGGTGTAGCATGGACAGAGTAGAAGGGTTGATGTAGTGTGGATAGAGTAGAGCGGTCAGAGTAGCGTAGACAGAGTAGAGCGGTCGGTGTAGCGTGGACAGAGTAGAAGGATTGATATGTGGACAGAGTAGAGCGGTCGGTGTAGCGTGGGCAGAGTAAAGCGGTCGGTGTAGCGTGGGCAGAGTAGAGCGGTCGGTGTAGCATGGACAGAGTAGAAGGGTTGATGTAGTGTGGACGGAGTAGAAGGGTTGATGTAGTGTGGACAGAGTAGAAGGGTTGATGTAGTGTGGACAGAGTAGAGCGGTCAGTGTAGCGTGGACAGAGTAGAGCTGTCGGTGTAGCGTGGACAGAGTAGAGCGGTCAGTGTAGCGTGGACAGAGTAGATCGGTCGGTGTAGCGTGGACAGAGTAGAGCTGTCGGTGTAGCGTGGACAGAGTAGAGCTGTCGGTGTAGCGTGGACGGAGAAGAGCGGTTGAGTGTATTGATGACAGAGTACCGTGGTTGGTGTAGCGTAGTTGCTCACTAGGGTTAGGTTTTTGTGTTAAAGCCATAACCTATCAAGCAAAGATACAGAAAATCAATGCAGGTATTTAATTTTAGTCAGTGTTTTCATAACAACAGAAAACTTTTTATTGGAATGAGAAAGAGCAAGAGAAAGAGAGAGGGAGAGAAAGAAAAAGGAAGAGAGAGATCTTCACGTGTAGGTAGATTGTCATTAAGTTCATAACAAATAGCTGTGAGGTATAATGAGCTTCAGCACTAAGTACAGGTTTGTGTTTGTTCCTGTGTCAACACACACAGATCATCTCATCAGCTCATTATTAACTCCGGGCCGGTGTGTGAAGTGTGTAACATCATTCGCACATGTTAGATATTTGCCTGAAGACCAGATCTAAAATAAGTAGCAGTAATTCCGGGAGAAATGAAGTGTGATGTTATATGCACTTATTGCTGTTAATATAGAAAAAGAATCCACACCCTCTGACCAATCAGAATCCAGAATAGATAGACAATTAGACAGCCATAGATAGATAGATAGATAGATAGATAGATAGATAGATAGATAGATAGATAGATAGATAGCATGCAAAGGCAATAGACTCCTATAGAATACAGAACAGACCAGTGAGTTTAATGTCAGTCTCAATAAAGGAGGTGTGGCCTCTGTATCTGTCAGTCAATGAAGGAGGTGTGGTATCTGTATCTGTCAATCACACTGAAGAAGGTGTGGTATTTGTATCTGTTAGTCAATGAAGGAGGTGTGGCCTATGTACCTGTCAGTATCAGTGAAGGAGGCGTGGCCTCAGTATCTGTCAGTCAGTGAAGGAAGCCTGGCTTCTGTATCTGTCAGTCCAAATGAATGAGGCCTCTGTACCTTTTAGTCTCAGTGAAGGAGGCGTGGCCTCTGTATCTCTCAGTCTCAGTGAAGGAGGCGTGGCCTCTGTACCTGTCAGTCTCAATGAAGGAGGTTTGTCCTCTGTATCTTTCAGTCTCAGTGAAGGAGACGAGGCCTCTGTAACTGTCAGTCAATGAAGGAGGCCTGGCCTCTGTATCTATCAGTCCAAATAAAGGAGGCGTGGCCTCTGTACTTTTTAGTCTCAGCGAAGAAGGTGTGGCCTCTGTATTTGTCAGTCCAAATGAAGGAGGTGTGGCCTCTGTACCTTTTAGTATCACTAAAGCAGGTGTAGCCCTTGTACTTGTCAGTCTCAGTAAAGGAAGTGTGGCATCTGTACTTCTCAGTCTCAGTGAACTTTTATTATGTTGAACCATATGCCCCAGTATGGAGGTGTTACAAATTAGACCCAGTAAGGGGGTCTATATTTAATTCATCCGACGTAGCAAATGGGCGTGTCCTGTTATTAATTTCCCCCCTTTGCCCCAGTAAGAAGGTGCGACCTATTTCCTTTATAGTCCAGTAAAATAGTTTGGCCTTATTTTTTTTTTACCTGGTACCAGGGAGAAGGTGTGAATAAATGGTGTTTTGTGCTAAAAACTAATCACACTAAGGCTTATTTAAAACTGATTAGATTATAAACTGTGTTTTTTATAACTGATGATAACATTATATTGTCCTTAAATCAGGACTATGAACCAGAGGAAGCTGGACAAAAAACAGGAAGTAAAAAGGATCGGTTCATGACAGCTAGCCATGCTAATGTAGTCCATTGTATTTAGCATTTCACTCTCTTTATTTGATTTATTCTTACTCTCATTTTGTATAGTTTTAATTAAATTAGAAAGTGCTTTTAATTTATGCTAAAGTAAAACAAACTTTTAACCATGTTTAAAACATAGTGGCCTCATTGAGGTGATGAGGTGAACCGGTGCAGAAATGTCTGGAAATAAGAAACGTTCAGTGTACATGAGGAAATTAATTGTTCCTTTTTTTTTGCTCACGACTTCCCAAGTTCACACCGATTTCAAATATACTTCAGAGAAAACCCCCAGGTGTGGGTCTCTTAGACATACAGTTATATACAGTTTCTAGTAAACTGGCAAAAGCGCAATCACAAACATCTCTTCTGAACTGCAGCACTGTGCTGAGGTTTGAATAATAATCCTTCATTCTCTGATTGGCTGCAGGTTCTATCAGGTGAGGGCGGGGCTGAGGGTGTCACCACATGTTCCACACCGGTTTATAACAACAACACCTGGACACACAGGTAAGATCTGTCTACTCTATCATTCTACTCTATTTATCTACATATTCATCAATCCATACATCTAAATATCCATCCATCCATCCATCCATCCATCCATCCGTGTCACCTTCTCTCTCTGTCTTTTTCTCTCTTTTCTCTCTTTTACACACACACACACACACACACACACACACACACACACAAGCACACACGACACAAGCACACATGCACACAAGCACGCACACAAGCACACACACGCACACAAGCACACCCGCACGCACTCACTCACACAAGCACACACACGCACACAAGCACACACACACAAGCGCACAAGCACAAAAGTACACATGCACACACACGCACACAAGTACACAAGCACACGCGCACAAGCACACACGCACACACACAAGCACGCACACACACAAGCAGACACGCACGCACACAAGTACACACACGGACACAAGCACACACACGCGCGCACATACACACACACAAGCCCACAAGCACACACACGCTCAAAAGCACACACGCACACAAGCACGCACACACACGCACATGCGCACACACGCGCGCACGCACACACACACACACACACACACACACACACAAGCAAACAAGCACACACACACACACGCACAAAAGCACACAAGCACACACACACACACACACACACACACACAGAGTGCCTCTCAGTCTTGGTGAAAAAAGGCGTGGCCTCTGTGTTATTTTTTTAAGTGGTTTTACATCATCTGCTGAATCTCAAGAGCTTTTAGTGTACTTACTGAATCTCTTATTATGTTTGTCATCATGTATAAATTTCTCACTCGTATCTCAGAAGGAGAAAAAAAAAACAGGTCTAATAACAAAATATCATCTCTTTTTCCCTCTTACAATAATCCCCTTCATTCTTTCTGCATTCCCATATTCCTTTCTCTCTAATCTCCTCCGCTCCAAGGTCAGAGTGATCTCTCTCTCTCTCTCTCTCTCTCTCTCTCTCTCTCTCTCTCTCTCTCTCTCTCTCTCTATCTCAGCTCTCTCTCTCTCTCAGCTCTCTCTCTATCTCGTTCTCTCTCTCAGCTCTCTCTTTATCTCTCTCAGCTCTCTCTCTCTCTATCTCTTTCTCTCTCTCTCTCAGCTCTCTCTTTATCTCTCTCAGCTCTCTCTCTCTCTATCTCTTTCTCTCTCTCTCTCTCTTTATCTCTCTCAGCTTTCTCTCTCTATCTCTTTCTCTCTCTCTCTCTCAGCTCTCTCTTTCAGCTCTCTCTCTCTCTCTCTCTCTCTCTCTCTCTCAGCTCTCTCTCTCTATCTCTTTCTCTCTCTCTCTCAGCTCTCTCTCTCTCTCTCTCTCTCAGCTCTCTCTCTCTCTATCTCTTTCTCTCTCTCTCAGCTCTCTCTCGCAGCTCTCTCTCTCTCTCTCTCTCTCTCTTTTTCTCTCTCTGTTCAGAATGGTAATGTTTTTCCATGCACTCTGCTAGCATGCAGCTCGGCCAGCTGTGATCTCTCTGCCGTTAGCTCTCCTGCAGTTTCAATCAGCATGTATGCACTTAATAAGGATTCAGCGAGCCGCCCAATAAAACAGTGTGCAGTCTTGCCTGGTTGTAAAGATATTTTCCAGTGAAATTGCACACTTTCCTCTTTGTTTTGAGGCCGTTTTAATAAAAACAGAAGTCCTGTGTAAATGAGCATCTGGTCTCCACGGAGTGTGTCTGAATGAAATCTGATTCTGTTCCACACACAGATCAGACACTGTCCCTCAAAAACTGGGGCTACTACAGCCGACAAGTTACAGCTCACTATTTAGTCTCACTGTACAATTAGAGATTGGAAGATTGGATCAGTTTAGTGACTTGGTTCTTTGAATCTTGTTGATGATTCTTTTTTTTGAGTCATTAGGTTCATTTCATTCCTTAAATCCTTGAATCAATTTTAAAGTGTCAATGGAAGTCATGTGATAAAAATGTTTTCTGTACATAACCTATAAAGATTTTGCGAAGCTTTGCTCATACGCGTCCTAGTAAAAAATAAACTAATCTTTCTTCTAAATCACATTAAAGACTTGTTTAAAATGAAAGACTGGTTTGTGAACGACTTTTACTACAAACAATATCAGACAAAAAATGTCAATGCCAGACAAAAGATATTTATTTGAAGTATTTTGTACTGTATGTTTTTATGTATGTTCCAAAACATCAAAGATAAAACGAGTCACATGCACTATATGGTCCCGAAAATACACTACACTGAGACTGACACAGGCCACACCTCCTTCACTGAGACTAGCAGACACACAGAGGCCACACCTACTTCACTGAGACTAACAGACACATAGGCCACACCTCCTTCACTGAGACTAGCAGACACAGAGGCCACACCTACTTCACTGAGACTAACAGACACAGAGGCTATGCCTCCTTCATTTAGACTGACAGATACAGAGGCCACACCTCCTTTACTGAGACTGACAGAAACAGAGGCCATGCCTCCTTTATTTGGACTGACAGATACAGAGGCCACGCCTCCTTTATTTGGACAGACAGATACAGAGGCCACACCTTCTTTATTGGAACTAACAGATACAGAGGCTATGCCTCCTTCACTGAGACTGACAAGTTCAAAAGCCACACCTTCAGTAAGACTGACAGGTTCAGATGCCACACCTTTTTTACTGAGACTGACAAGTTCAGAGGCCACACCTTCACTAAGACTGACAGGTACAGAGGCCACACCTCCTTCACTAAAACTGACAGGTACAGAGGCCACACCTCCTTCACTGAGACTGATTTTATAGATTATTTTCTATAATTATCTCTCAGAAATGTCTCACATGATTCCGTTCCCAAAAACCAGCATCTGCCTGCAATGCCACTGAAGGCGTGATGGATGGTGACGACGTCCCGTCTGTCCTCTCTGAAGCGCAAACAAGTGGAAATAATCGGATCAGAAATGTTTGTATGATATTCCATACGTTATACGGAAGGGTGGAAGATTTATGGTTATGCCAGTGGACTTTGAATCCGAAGGAAGTGAGTTCAAATCAAGGCCACACCAAGCTGCCACTCCTAAGCCCCTGAGCAAGGCCCTTAACCCCATACTAGCTGCTTAGCTGTGTGAATGAGATAAAAAAAAATCTAATTCAATGTCTGAGTGTTTTCAGTTATTTCAAGAATGAAAGTGTGGACGAGGAGCTTATTGAAGATGAGATAAACCTTTATTTTTCCCCCATAAAAAAACATTTTTGCCAAAAAAAAAAAAAAAAAGTGCAAATATTAAACATAAAAGAACCCATACATTTCTATAAGAAACAACAGAAAAGAAAATAATTTTCTTAAAAAAAAAAAAATTGAATCAAATGAATGCAACACGTTTTTATTATATCAATTCAATTAAGAAACGTGTTTTGTGCTGCGCATTACAACAGTCAAGCGATATTGAAATATAGTGTTTCCCCGGGATTAGCGGAATTCCCGAAAATCAAACAGTTTAAAATTTTATTCCTAACGTTCCTGAATGTTCGGTCCCGCTGCGGATTCCCGCGAATGTAAAGATAATCCGCAACTTGCTGTTAGTCACGTTCCAAACGTGAACCCGCGACTTTTCCGAGCCACGAATTATTGACTTTATACTCAACTCGAATGCATGAATTTGATTGATTTAATTTAATTTTTCTAGATTGTATTTTTTCTCACTATGCTGTAAAGTGCACCTGTTACCATAGAAACAAAGAGTTGGTAGAACCAGGGCGTTAATAGAAAACCCGTCAGAGCCGCTGCTCTAGAAAAAGACCTTAAACACCTTCTGACCAATCAGAATCCAGAATTAAAGGGTGTAGAAGTCTTTATTTTAGAGGGTCATATTTTTTCCGTTTTACAGTTAGTATTAGTGTTGGGTCTTTATTTAGGTTTACATGATGAGATACTGAGATAGAGAGAGAGAGAGAGAGAGAGAGAGAGAGAGAGAGAGAGAGAGAGAGAGAGAGAGAGAGAGCGTGCGAGAGAGACACACACATTTTAGTTTTTTTGTCTCTCCACTCTCTAAAAGAAAATCAGCAGTTAAACGTCCGGGTCTTTCCAACACATGTTGAGTCTAGAACTTGTCTTTCTTGCCTTTCTTTCTTTCCTTTTTGCATTTTTTTCCTTTCTCTCTCTTTCTCTCTCTCTTCTCTCTCTCTCTCTCTCTCTCTCTCTCTCTCTCTCTCTCCCCATCAGCCTAATCTAATGCATCACAGTAGCACAAACATCCCTGCTTTTCATTAAACAGCGATTTTAAGCTGCAGATGAACAATTCCTCCATCTGTGTGTGTGTGTGTGTGTGTGTGTGTGTGTGTGTGTGTGTGTGTGTGTGTGTGTGTGTGATTATGAAATGCAGTATATATATTAAACAGCACACAGTGATTGTGTAATACAGGATTAAGGAGTGATGTCATGCCGCAATCCAGTGAAGGGCAAAGTCTCAGTGGCGCCTCTACTGGGGAACGAGTGCGAGTACATCCACAAGTTTTATAACGAGATAAATAAATAAATTCAATTAAATTGTTAATTAATAACATTTTATCATTTAGAAAATTGTAAACATGGTAACAATTTGTGTATAAAGTGTTTAGGAAAGTTCTAAAAGTATTTGAGAAGGTTCTGGTAGTGTGTGAGAATGTTGTGGTGGTGTGTAAGAAGGTTCTGGTAGTGTGTGAGAAAGTTCTGTTAGTGTGTGAGAAGGTTCCTGTAGTGTCTAAGAAGATTCTGCTAGTGTGTGACAAAGCTCTGGTAGTGTGTAAGAAGGTTCTGGAAGTGTGTGAGAAGGTTCTGATAGTGTGTGAGAAAGTTCTGGAGGTGTGTGAGGAAGTTCTGGCAGTGTCAGGAGGTTCTGGTAGTGTGTGAGAAAGTTCTGGTAGTGTGAGAAGGTTCTATTATTGTGTAAGAAAGTTCTGGTAGTGTGTGAGAAGGTTCTGGTAGTGTGTGAGAAAGTTTTGGTAGTGTGTGAGAAAGTTCTGGTAGTGTGTAAGAAGGTTCTGGTAGTGTGTGAGAAATTTCTGGAGGTGTGTGGAAAGTTCTGGCAGTGTGAGAAGCTTCTGGTAGTGTGTGAGAAAGTTCTGGAAGTGTCTGAGAAGGTTCTGGTAGTGTGTGAGAAGGTTCCGGTAGTGTATGAGAAGGTTCTGGTAGTGTGTGAGAAAGTTCTTGCAGTGTGTGAAAAGGTTCTCTAAGTGTGTGAGAAAGTTCTGGTAGTGTGAGAAGGTTCTATTATTGTGTAAGAAAGTTCTGGTAGTGTGTGAGAAAGTTCTGGTAGTGTGTGAGAAGGTTCTGGTAGTGTGTGAGAAAGTTTTGGTAGTGTGTGAGAAAGTTCTGGTAGTGTGTAAGAAGGTTCTGGTAGTGTGTGAGAAATTTCTGGAGGTGTGTGGAAAGTTCTGGCAGTGTGAGAAGCTTCTGGTAGTGTGTGAGAAAGTTCTGGAAGTGTCTGAGAAGGTTCTGGTAGTGTGTGAGAAGGTTCCGGTAGTGTATGAGAAGGTTCTGGTAGTGTGTGAGAAAGTTCTTGCAGTGTGTGAAAAGGTTCTGTAAGTGTGTGAGAAAGTTCGGTTCTGATCTTGTACATATTCACTTCTGATTCCTGGAACGGTTTCAGAAGGTAGTTAGCAAACAGAGTGTTAAATACGTACTAGAATACTAGAGACGTGCATGAATGAAGTTCTCTCTCACTTCTACATCTCCATTTATTCTTAAACACAGCACTAAGTTTATGCATATAAAAAGAATCCTAGACTCTGTCAGACAAATAAATTCTGTAGATAAAGATCTGTATTTCATATTTCTACATGCTGACTCATCGCCTTTATCTCTCTTTTTGTAGGCGAGTGCAGTTTCACCAAGGCTGGAGTGCATGATGGGGTTGTGTTCGGTCGGATATTTCAGATCCTCTACAGAAACGAGGAGGTATCGCTGGAGGACCGTGCCATCTTTCGAGTCCACCTGCTGCTGGATGGAGAGAGAGTGAGTCTCACTGATCTCAGATCAGCCTCAAGGTCAAAGACCAGTTAATCCCACATTAGATCAGTTACAGCAACCTCAAACCAGCCTCAATGATCTCACTGGGCTCAGATCAATTTCATAAACTGTCTCACTGGCTTTAGATCAGACTTACAGAGAGTCTCACTGGCTTTAGATCAGTCTTACTGAAAGTTTCACTGGTCTCAGTTTAGTTTTACTGAGAGTTTTTCTGGTCTCAGATTAGCCTTACTGAAAATCTTACTGGTCTCAGATCAGCCTTACTGATAGTCTCACATCAGTTTTACTTAGAGTCTCACTGGTTTCAGATCAGTCTCACTTAGAGTCTCACATCAGATTTACTTAGAGTCTTACTGGTCTCAGATCAGTCTTACTGAGAGTCTTACTGATATTCTCACTGTTCACATATCACAGATCTTACAGACCTCAGATCTGCTTTATTCATTGTCTTTGGAGATCAGACTCAAGGACCAGTCTTAGTGACCTAATATCATCCACACAAAACTCAAAGAACAGCCTTATTCACTGATCTTTTATCTACCTCAGATTATAAAGATTACTCACTGACATCACAAATCATGTCATCACTGGATCAAGACCATCCTCAATACATGTGAGATCGACTTCACTGGACTGGAAAAACCTTAAAGAACTGACAGATCATCAGATCAGATTTAATAACCATACATCAACTTCACAGACAATAAGATCAGACTTGCTATGCTTTGATCAGCCTTACAGATCATAAGATCTGATCTAAAACTCTTGGATCAGCTTCACAGACCATGATATCAGATCTAAAAATCTTAGATCAGCTTTACAGACCATTAGATCAGTGGTCCGACCATCAGACCATAAGATCTAATATTCTTTTATTAGCTTCAAAGACCATAAGATTAGATCAAATAACCTTAGATCAGCTTCACAGATCATAAGATCAGATGAAATAACCTTAGATGAGTTACACAGACCATAAGATCGGATCTAATAATCTTGGATCAGCTTTACAGGCTATAAAATCGGATCTAATAATCTTAGATCAGCTTCACAGACCATAAGATTGGATTTAATAAACTTAGATCAGCTTCGCCGACCATAAAATTTGATCTAATAACCTTAGATCAGCTTCACAGACCATATCAGATCTAATGATCTTAGATCAGCTTCAAAGACCATACGATCAGATCTAAAAATCTTAGATCAGCTTTACAGACCATAAGATCAGATCTAATGATCTTAGATCAGCTTCAAAAACCATATGATCAGATCTAATAACATTAGATCAGCTTCACAGACCATAAGATCGGATCTAATAACCTAAGATCAGCTTCACAGACCATGATATCAGATCTAAAAATCTTAGATCAGCTTTACAGACCATAAGATTAGATCAAATAACCTTAGATCAGCTTCACAGATCATAAGATCAGATGAAATAACCTTAAATCAGTTACACAGACCATAAGATCGGATCTAATAATCTTGGATCAGCTTTACCGGCTATAAAATCGGATCTAATAATCTTAGATTAGCTTCACAGACCATGAGATTGGATTTAATAAACTTAAATCAGCTTCACCGACCCTAAAATCAGATCTAATAACCTTAGATCAGCTTCACAGACCATATCAGATCTAATGATCAGCTTCACAGACCATACAATCAGATCTAATAATTTTAGATCAGCTTCACAGACCGTAAAATCAGATCTAATAACCCCAGATCAGCTTCACAAACCATAAGATCGGACTTACTAATTTTAAATCAACCCCATATATTAAAAGATCAGATCCTAGAGTAGCCTTAATTTAGCCTCACAGACCATAAGATCAGATCTATTAACCTCAGATAGCCACACTGACTACAAGATCAGACTTTCTAACCTTAGGTTATCCTCACAAACCATAATATCAGACTTACTAACTTTTGATCGACCTCACAGACAACAAGATCAGACTTACTAATCTTGAATCAGCCCCACAAACTGTTGGATTAGACTTTCTAGACTTTCTTAGATTAGCCCAAAGACTATAAAATCGGACTTACTAACCCTTAGATCAGCCTCACAGTCCTTAGATCTGATTGAAGGCATGGATATAAAAGGTTTCTATCCATTTTAGATAATGAAATGCTGTCAGTGTGATATGAAAAAAAATATTCTCAATCATTCTGCTATTTTCTAGTGCTTATAGCTTTCGGAAATTCTAGAAACCTTGTACATCGAGAGCATTTTCGGTCAGCGCTATAAAAAAAACATCAAAAAGCAAGAAAGTTTATGTTGAATTCAGACACCTACACCTACGTGTCACCCGTCAGCCGAATCAGAACAGCGCCCCAGAGCACCGCCTGCTACTTGCCTTATTTTAGATCTTATTAGTGTAAGAAAACTGAAGACACCTGAAAGAATGAACCTCATGACACCTTCTCTAATTTTAGACATGCCAGCTCTGAGTGTAGCGAGTAGAAAGAGAGAGGGAATAATGAGAAAGGTGACTGTTTCAATCAGATAAGCCTTCACACTCGTTCTCCAAACTCTCTCGCTTTTCTTCTTTCTCTCAACCAAAAATAACTTTCCTCATTTTCCTAGAATGACTGTTAATCAATATGGGCATCAGTAATTGGATGGTGGGGCTGGATCAGGTGTGTGTGTGTGTGTGTGTGTGTGTGTGTGCTGTATGTGTTCAAGGCTTTAAATGCAACTTTTTCTTATTGAAATCTCATAACCTTTTAAAGTCCCAGTGTTTAAGGTCCATGAACTTACTGAGCAACTCAAGAACTTTAAGAATGGATTTGGACTGGAACCTTTTAAAGTCTTCTGCAGTGTGTTCAGGACCACAGTTTGCACGAACAGTTCCGAATTTAAGCACCTTTCACTGGACAGCGCCTCAACAATGATGAAACTATAAGAAATGGACATTCAGTGATGAATCTGGTTCCTCTCAAAGTTTCTTCTGCATGAAGTCTCAAGGAGTTTTTTACGCAACTTCATGCATGCTTAATAGATAGATAGATAGTTAGATATCGGTGATATACACTCTAACGGTGTAGTGTAGAGTTCAGTAGTGTGATGGTGTATAGAAAAAGCCGACTCTGAACCTGCTGGTTCTATTTGTTGGTTGTAAGGTTGTTTTTTTGTGGTAGCTTTGTGGCTGAGGCTCTGGTTTAATCTAAAGGTTGGGAATTCAAGCCCTGGTAACGCCAAGCTACTACACTTGGGGCCCTTGAGCAAGGCCCTTTACCCTCTTTGCTCCAGGTGTCACTGCATCATGGCTGGCCCTGTATTCTGGACCAAGCTTTCTATTCCAATTTGGCAGATATCCAGAAAAAACTTACAATTATCCTATTTATACAACTGAGCAGGTGAGGGTCAGGGGCCTATCAATGACAAATTAGTGGTGCTTGGATTTGAACTCACAACCTTCTGATCAGACACCAAGCTTAACCAATAAGCTACCTTCCAAATTAGTGCTCATTTGACACAAAATTGGAAAGAGAATAGATAACCATGGTTTTTATCAATTTCTTTTATATACAACCTCTTAAATATGTTACTGAGGAAAATGGAACTTACAGGTAGCTGTCTTCCATTATCTAATATTCAAGCTACTATTTATGATTTTTTTGTGTTGTTGAACAACTCTGCTGTTTTCATTGGGGAAAAAAAGAAAGCCAGGCCACACCCATAAACTACACAGATAACAGATCTTTAGTCAGTTCTTACACCAGCGGTTATCTGGTAATTGGATTCGATCGGATGTTTAGGTTGAGCTGAAGTCTTGATTGAAAAACATTGATTATAAAGCTGATGAGCATTTCGGTGGTGGATGTTGGACCTCCCATTAATGACCTATTGATATTCAAGGATCGGAATGACAGTGATTGACAGCCAGGGGAGGTTCTAGACAAGTGTGATATTAAGCACAGGACTTTAACCTGATCAGTCAGGTGAGGTTCAGGGGTTGGGGAGTGATAGTTATGTGGGGAAAATGCAGTATGTGGAAGGTGGTAGCCTGTTGGTTAAAGCATTTGACTTTTGAATTGAAGATTATGGGATCTAATCCCAGCACTGCCACTGGTGGTCCCTTGAGCAATGCCCTTAATGCTCAACTGTAAGTTGCCTAAGCCCTAATGCTGAGGAAGCACTCTGTGTACTCTCCGGGACCATTAGTAAACTGCAGAACACACACCATGACTGATTGTTTATTGTCACCGGAGATTTCAACCAACACGTCAACAGTGACTATCTACATCGACAAGTGCATTGATGACCACACACTGGCTGAGAAAAGCCCATTTTCCTCTCTCCATCCTGACCACATTCTACAGACGGACTATTGAGCGCATCCTGAGCAGCTGCATCACTTTCTGGTTTGGGAACTGCACTGTCTCGGATCGAAAGACACTACAGAGGATATTGAGGACAGCTGAGAAGATCATCGGAGTCTCTGTCCCCTTTATTAGGGACATTTACACCACACACTGCATCCACAAAGCCAACAGCATTATGGACGAACCCCATACACCCCTCACACACACTTTTCACCCTCCTACCATTAGGGAAGTGGTTCCGAAGCATTCGGGCCTCACATCCAGACTGTGTAAGAGTTTCTTTCCTCAAGTCATCAGGCTTCCCAACACAGAACTGAACTGAAAATCACACACACTCACACCCAACTGTGTTACTGATCTGTACAACCCGGACTCAACTCACACTCGTATTCACTTCACACATCCATGCCTTCAGCACCACCCATATTATATTACCTCAGTATTACAAACTGTTTGACTGCTGCTATTGCTGTTTTGCACAAACCCTTTTGTTTACATTTTATTAAACTGCAAGGTACACTCCTGTACTCAATTCTCTCCACACATTGCACTGTGTAACTGCACTGCCGGCTCTATTTTGTGTATTTGTCCTTCACTGTCTTGTGTTGTCTTTTCACTGTCTGTCTTGCACTGTTTGCACCAGGTTGTAGGCGAGGACACTTTCTAGTCCTTAACTTCGTTTTCTGTTTTGTAGCTTTACGTTGTTTTTGTGTAGCACCAGGGTTCTGGAGGAACGTTGTCTCATTTCACTGTGTACTGCGTCAGATATATATGGATGGAATAACAAAAAAATCTTCTTGACTTGACTTGACTCTGGATAAAGGTGCCTGCAAAATGGCATAAATGTACATAAATATGTAAATGGATAAAAGCAGTCATTGTTTAGATCAGATAGCGTTTAAAGAATGAAGTAATGTCAGGATAGTATTACGACCCGATGATGGCACACAATTTTTTTTTAGCATTTTCCATATACAAAAGTTCTCCAAAGTTCACATTAGCATATCAGACAATACCAGGTCTTGTCTCACATCTGCCCCCTGCTTGCCTAATCGCCAGTGCAGCACACTTCCTCCTGGTGAACTTTTACAGGCTAACATGCAATACGTGTTGACATTTTGACATTAGCACTCAGTGTAAAGTGAAGACGTTGTTCACAGTTGGACAGCTGTGAGTTTGATTTGATAACTGGCTGTGTTTGTTTGGTTTTTTCTTCTAGGTGGAGGAAGCATTGAATGAAGTGGATTTTCAACTGAAGCTCGACCTGCACTTCACTGATGTAGAGCAACAGTATGTTCTGCCATTTTTACTACACTTTCCTCTCCGATGTGTTTTAAGCTTTTAGACTCTGACACATTTTACACTGCAAGCAGGATATTGATTGAAATGGAAAAGATAAAATGAAGAAATTATTTATTTTGAACTTGCTAGTGATGTCTAGTCTAAATGCTATTATGTTACTCTTTTTGTTAGAACAAGGCTGTAAAGGCTGTAGAAATTGAGTAAATCAAAAGCAAATTTTACACTCGGCACTGCAGATTTTACACTCCAGATTTTACACTTTATACTCCATTTTTTTCTTCTTCACAATTTACATTCTGCACAGTAAACTTTACACTCCACACTATACACTTTACACTCCACACTGCAGTCATTACATTCCCCATTTCAGACTTTAAACTTCACACTGCAAACTTTACATTCCATACTCCAGACATTACACTCCAGACTCCACATCCCACACTGCAGACTTTACATTCCACATTCCAGATTTTACATTCCAGATTTTATACTCCACAATCAACACTCCGGGTTTTACACTTAACAATGTAGACGTTACATTCAACAATATACACTTTACACTCCACACTGTAGACATTACATTACACACCTCAGAGTTTACACTCCACACTGCAGACTTATCTTTTCATGATTCAAATTTTACACAGTTAACAATCCATTTTAGACTTTAGGCTCCATGTCTAGTATTTACATTTCACACTTCAGAACATTACACTCCACACTAAACATTCCACACTACAGACTTGACACTTAATCTCCACACTTTACACTCCAATTCAATTCAACACATCTTTACTCCACACTTTACACGCCAGTCTTCACAATATACACTAAACTTTACACTCCCCATGTATGACTTTACAAAACACACCCCAGACTTTACACTTTACACTCCATACTTGACACACCACACTGCAGACTTCACACTTTACACTACAGACTTTACACATTATAATCCATACTTTACACTTCACACTCCATACTACACTCCACACAGCAGACTTTACACCCACACTGCAGGCTTTACACATCACACTGCATACTTTACACTTCATAGTCCATACTTTACACTTCACACCCCATACTTTACACACTACATTGCAGAGTTTACACATCACACTCCATACTTTACACACCACACTACAGACTTTACACTCCACACTGCAGACTTTACACATCACACTGCATACTTTACATGTTATAATCCACAATTTTGCACTTTACACTCAATATTTTACAAACACACCACACTGCAGACGTTACATATTACACTGCAGACTTTACACTTCGCACTTCATTCATTACACACCACACTGCAGACTTTACATATTACACTGCAGACTTTACACACCACACTGCAGACTTTACACTTCACACTGCAGACTTTACACACCACACTGCAGACTTTACATATTACACTGCAGACTTAACACTTCACATGCCATACATTACACTTCACACTGCAGACTTTACACTTCACACTGCAGACTTTACACACCACACTGCAGACTTTACACTTCACACTGCAGACTTTACACACCACACTGCAGACTTTACATATTACACTGCAGACTTAACACTTCACATGCCATACATTACACTTCACACTGCAGACTTTACACTTCACACTGCAGACTTTACACACCACACTGCAGACTTTACACTTCACACTGCAGACTTTACACTTCACACCCCATACTTTACACACTACACTGCAGACTTTAGACTTCACACTCCATACTTAACACACCACACTACAGACTTTACACTCCACACTGCAGACTTTACACATCACACTGCATACTTTACATGTCATAATCCACAATTTTACACGTTACACTCAATATTTTACAAACACACCACACTGCAGACGTTACACACCACACTGCAGACTTTACACTTCACACCCCATACTTTACACACTACACTGCAGACTTTAGACTACACACTCCATACTTAACACACCACACTACAGACTTTACACTCCACACTGCAGACTTTACACCTCACACTGCATACTTTACATGTCATAATCCACAATTTTACACGTTACACTCAATATTTTACAAACACACCACACTGCAGACGTTACATATTACACTGCAGACTTTACACTTCACACCCCATACTTTACACACTACACTGCAGACTTTAGACTTCACACTCCATACTTTACACACCACACTACAGACTTTACACTCCACACTGCAGACTTTACACATCACACTGCATACTTTACATGTCATAATCCACAATTTTACACGTTACACTCAATATTTTACAAACACACCACACTGCAGACGTTACATATTACACTGCAGACTTTACACTTCACACTCCATACATTACACACCACACTGCAGATTTTACATATTACACTGCAGACTTTACACACCACACTGCAGACTTTACGCTTCACACTGCAGACTTTACACAACACACTGCAGACTTTACACTTCACACTGCAGAACTTGAAAGTCATCAGCATTTACTTTTCACATTACAGACTCTACATATTATAAATCAGTATTAACTGTAGAAACGGATGTAGCTTTAAGGTTCACACAGAGGAGATGATGAATTCTGAGTGTGGATCTGAAACTGCTTCAGTCTTTAACTTCCTCTTCCTCCACACACACACACACACACACACACACACACACACACACACACACACACACACACACACGTCCACACACGTCTTTTCCTTTTTCACTTTCTTTCTCTCAGCTAATGAGTTTTATTCAGGGTTGAGGGATTATGGGAGCCTGGGGCAGGGTGACTTCCGAGTAATGAACCGTATCTCAAACACACACACACACACACACACACACACACACACACACACACACACACACACACACACACACAGTTGGTAAGTGAATGAACTGGGCTATTTTATAGTCACAGCTAATTTTGCAAACTTGCACAATGTCTAGAAAAGCACAGAGAAACACACACACACACACACACACACACACACACACACACACACACACACACACACAGACACACACACGTGTATTTATTAATCTTTCTCTCTCTTTCTCTCTCTCTTTTTCATTCTCTTCCTCTAACTCTTTCTCCCTCTTTCCATTCACTCTCTTCTATCCCCCCTGTTTAATATTATCTTTCTTTCTCTCTATTGCATTTCCATTTAATCTCTCTTTCTCTCTCTCTCTCTCTCTCTCTCTCTCTCTCTTACACACACACATTCTAACACACACACACACACACACACACACACACACACACACACACACACACACACACACGGAGAAAGGTGATCGGTTGTGGTTTGAGCAGTCACAGATGGGCGCCTATTAAACGGTTTAACACACAGTTTTATCAGTTCAGACAGACCACAAATTGGGCCACGTGTCGGATAAAACGTGAGCTGCGATCGTTTTACACTCCAGCATCGAGAAAGCGCTGAAACAGCAGCTTCGTTTATTTTTTTGTTTTTTGTTTTTGTCCCGCGGCTACATCTGCGTTCACTTCCACCAAAAAAAAACACACCCTGTAAACATTTCACAGAGCAGCGACGCTGCTGCTATTATCTCCAATCTTTTGCTAACGATGTACTAAAAGCAGGCCTGCGTTTGTCTCCGCAAACAGACGCTAATTCAAACCAAACGCTTTGAGGAACGTCTGTGAGACATCTGTAATCCCACGAATACGCTATCGATTGCACGATTAATCGCCTAATCAGTAGCACGGGCACGTCTGATTCAGCGCCGCCAAGCCGAGAGGGGATTAAATACGAGACGGAGCTGTTAGGTGCACGAACCGATCGTTCAGTTCCTGGTTTGATTTGACCTTAAAATACACACTAATCAGAAGCTGTAATGCATAAACACTGCATGGGAAAGAAACATGTGGAAATACTGTGTTTTATGGTTTTTGTGAGACGTGCGCATGTTCCTTTTGTTTCTATGCAAAAAAACCTCAGTATAAAAATTTACTTTGAGCGAACATATTTAGAAAAATCTAATCTAACCAAAGTGTTTCACTTTATTTTCAGTGAAAGATCCTCCCTTAGCATAAAGAAGCTATTTTATGAGTTTCCCAGTAGCTCCTGGTTCCATAATCTCAAGACTGTAGAAGGAACATTACTCATAATCTTATACTCCAGTGCTCATGTTATTTCTCACTCTCCAGTGTTCTGTATTGTTTAATGACTATAATCAAACTCTTGATGTCACCCAAATGAGGATGGGTTCCCCTTTTGAGTCTGGTTCCTCTCAAGGTTTCTTTCTCATAACATCTAAGGGAGTTTTTCCTTCCCACAGTCTCCATGGCTGCTCATCAGGGATACACACATTCACCTTTAACTGATAAATTCTGTAAAGCTGCTTTGAGACAATGTAAGTTGTGTGAAGCGGAATAGAAATCAACTTGACTTGACTTCATGACTGATTTATTTCTAAATAACAGTTCAGACGTACGCTTCGACTCATCGTCTTGTTGTACGGTGAAGTCGGTTCTAATGAGTCCAGACGGATTTGCATGGTGTATGGTAAAGTATGGAATGGGAGCCATGTTGGTCAAAGTTTATTTCTATAGCGCTTTTCACAATAGACATTGTCTCAAAGTAGCTTCACAGAACTTACAATTTAATTTTGTTGCAAAATGTTTATCCCTGATGAGCAGCCTGGAGCGACTTAAGGAAGTAAAAACTCCTTTAGATGTTATGAAGAAGAAGAAACCTTCGAGAGGAACCAGACTCAAAAGGGGAACCTTATCCTCATTTGGGTGACCTCAAGAGTGCAATTATGAATCTTGAAACATTACAATTTTTACGATTCCTTTTACTTTCCGAAACATTCGCTTCTCCAAAACAACCCTAAACGATTAGGTTTAAACCTTCATGTGTGGGGGTGAGGGAGTCTCATCACATCTTCTCTCATGTAATCTGTCTTACATGATTTTTTCTTTTAGAGAAAAAAAGTATATGTCTCATTTACTCGACCTGCAGCATCGACTGAAAATGTCATCTCAGTGTGTACGGAAGGGTAAAGCGTAGAAAAAAAAGAAAACATTGTGAAATGATGTTCTGTTAATAGACTGTAGCTTTGAATTGCACATGAACAATTTTCTGGATTGAAGGATTAAAAATGTAATGAATAAATGATTAACATTGTGCTTTTTTTTGGCGTACATCGTAAAATTGTAATTTAAAGCATAATAGAATGTGAAGTCATTATTTCCGATGTTAAAAATGATCTTAGAAATCTATACGAAAGCCTGCATATTTAAAAGGAATAGAATTTTGAAATGAAACGTGTAGGAACCCTGGGAAATACAGGAGGCTCCCAATAATGAAAAAGGGGAGACCTATAACCCTGAACCAGTAGAGTGGTGCACACCAGGGGGAACAGGTGGAAGGCCTGAGGATATGTGTGTTTAAATAACTATAATAACGTGCTGTTAAAGTGTTATGGATTAAATTATTTTGGATTGAGATTTTTGAGAGTGCCATTAATGATCAGGTGTAAAATTAAATATCATGAAGTACAGGTTGCAAAGTATCTGTGAGTTATTATCATTTATACCCATTATATACAGGATGTGAAAAAGTGTTTGTGTGTGTGTGTTTAGGTTGGCTGATGTCTCATCAGTGCCAGTGATCAGCAGTAGGACTCTGGGTCTTCATTTCCACCCCCGCAGTGGCCTGCACCACCACCTTCCCGTCATGTTCGACTACTTCCACCTGTCCGTCATCTCCGTCACCATCCACGCCTCTTTGGTGGCTCTACACCAACCACTAATCAGGTAGCCCCCGCCGTCATCATCTACCAGTTAGCCATGATTTTGATCAGGTAGTCCCGCCCTCATCTTCTACCAGTTAGCCATGACATTGATCAGGTAGCCCCACCCTCATCTTCTAACAGTTAGCCATGACATTGATCAGGTAGCCCCACCCACATCTTCTACCAGTTAGCCATGACATTGATCAGGTAGCCCCACCCACATCTTCTTCCAGCTAGTCACTATCTTGATCAGGTAGCCCCGCTCCTACATACTTTCAGCTAGTAAAAATATTGATCAGGTAGCCCCACTCTCATCTTCTCCCAGCTAGTTACAATATTGATCAGGTAGCCCCGCCCTTACCTACTTCCAGCTAGTTACAATATTGATCAGGTAGCCCCACCCTCATCTTCTCCCAGCTAGTCACAATATTGATCAGGTAGCCCCGCCCTTATCTTCTTCCAGCTAGTCACAATATTGATCAGGTAGCCTCACCCTCATCTTCTACCAGCTAGTTACAATATTGTTCAGGTAGTCCCACCCTTACCCACTTCCAGCTAGTTACAATATTGATCAGGTAGCCCCACCCTCATCTTTTCCCAGCTAGTCACAATATTGATCAGGTAGCCCCGCCCTTACCTACTTCCAGCTAGTCACACTATTGATTAGGTAGCCCCACCCTTACCTACTTTCAGCTACTTTCACCTTCTGTTCCAGCTAATTACAGTAATGATTGGTTAACCCCACCCTCTCTTGTCTTTAAGCTAATTACAATACTAATCAGGTAACCCCACTATTAAATTTTTACATAATTCATCACAATAATGATTAGATGTTCCCGCCCTGTCCTTCTCCCAGATAATCATAGCAATGCTGAGCAAATGCTGAGCAAATGCTACCTTTTCCAATCTTTTTAAGTAGCAGGAAAAGTGGAAATGACTTATAACACTGTCTCTTTGCCTGAAAATGTTTCCCTGAGTGAGTGAACTGACACTTGACAAGCCAAAGTGGATGTGGCCATTAGATCCTCCATTAAAAACAAAGTGGCTTGGTGGTGTTTCTCACCAGACGACTGCCTTAATGCCGCAATGCAGCAAAACAACTCCAACTCTTTGACACGTCACTGTGTTGAACCTCGGTGTCGATGCTCTTCAATTACAGCTCCATCATCCATTTATCTGATTACACACGAGACAGTCGGTCAGCCTCAAGAGGAGCCATTGAACTTTTTTCTTGCTCTGCTGGCTCTTTTTGTAGTTTTGCACGCAGCAGTAAGGGGCCATGGCTGGGGAAGGGATCTCCAGACAGTGAGGGTCCACCTCCTATGATGTCAGTGGAGAACCTGATGTTTGGAGCAGGATACTGTAGACCTATACTTACAGAGGTACCTTCCTGTTTCTATCACGGGTTTATATTAAAGCGTATACTTTCCTACAGTATCTTTTCATGTAGATGAGAACAGGAACTTGTTTCACAGACATTTTGCAGCAATCAATGTTAATGTTACTTGCAACTTAGTGCTTGAGATTATTAGCTAAAATTGCTAAGCGCACATCTGATGAACTATATAATTATGTAAGAAAAACACAGTTGGGTCTAGAGATTTACATTTACGATATTTGGCAGACGCCTTTACCCAGAATGAGTTACATTTATCTCCTTCATACAACTAAGCAGCTATAGGGTTAAGGGCCTTGTTTAGGGGCCCAAGAGTGGCAGCTTGGGGTGGCTGGGATTTAAACTTATGACTTTTGGAGTCCAGTGCCTTAACCACTTAGCTACCACCTCCACACTAGATATTTTAAGAAGCTAATATGCAAAGTTTGTACTCATAGTATGTTTAATACTTATGTAGAAAATTCAAATAATAAATGTCGAAAAAACAACTATCCTGGTCATCAAATGCAATTTTGTGTGTTTAAAAGCTAAATCAATCGAATCATAGCTTTATTTTTCATGAAACGTTTGCTAGCGTTGTATGTGTTTTGTGAAAATGTAGCGTATTCTATTCAGGTTCATTTTTAGAAGCTTTGGCGCAACTTTCACATAATAACAGCGGAAAAACTGCATAGCATGGACGGTTAAAGGTCTCAAACTGTGTAAGAAAGAGAGAAAGAAAGAGTGCAGGAAAGAGGAGATTAAGGGCGAATGAAGCCGGCGATATCACTGGGGAAATGAGTTGCTCTCTCGCACTGAGCTCTTATTAAAGTCCAATTAACCTTCTGCTTTAGCACATCCCAACTCAATAATCCTGATCCAGACACTGTGTGTGTGTGTGTGTGTGTGTGTGTGTGTGTGTGTGTGTGTGTGTGTGTGTGTGTGTGTTGTGGAGATGTAGGGTTTAGCTCTCATCCTGCTACTGACTCACCCCAGAGTATTAAATACACGCCTCTACATGCACATTCATGTCTCAGTTTTTACTGTACCAAATATAAACATGGCTCTTAAACAGGAAATGAACTAGCATGGATCTGTAACGATGCTTGTACATGAATTGAAACTGAATTGAAAAACATGATTTCGCTCACGATAAGAGAAAAATGTACTCAAATTCGAGTAAAAATGTAGCCAGGTAAAGTCAATGTACGAGACTATACCTCGCTATTTACAGGTTTTGTAGAATTAGCTCAGTGCCTAGTGTTAGCAAGGAGTCTATTTAGCAGGAAGGTTAAATAACAAAGAATCCCTCCATAATAATGAGAACCTGATGTTTGGTTTCCTCCTGTGCATCTTGAAGGTTTATATTAATGCAAGAGTTTTCTGACATTTAATCATATACGAAAACAGGAAATTGTCTCGCAGAGATTTGGCAGCATTTAGCGTTAAAATCACTCTTGACTTCGAACCAAGTAGCTGAGATTCCGGTCTAAAATTAGCTTACACAATGCTAAGCACACAACAACATGAACTATATTATTGAGAAATACACGGTTAGATGTTTACGTTTATTTCAATATTCGCTGTGTTACTCAGTACCAAGTACTTGAGATCGGTTGCCATCTTGCGACTTGCTAAGCGCACATCTGATGCACCATGTAATTAAATCTAATTTATTACAGTTGAGAATTGGGATTGAATTGAAACATTATTGAATTTTACAGCTCATTAGAAACGAGTATACAAATGTTGCCAGGTAGAGTCACGGTACGATACAACACGCTGCCTCGCTTTTCACGTTTTGTAGAATTAGCACTATGTCTAGTATTAGCAATGTGCCTGATTTTATTTAACAGGAAGCTGAAATAATATGAAATCCCTCCATGTTTTTTTTTACTGTGTGTGGAAAAAAAAGAGAGAGAGAACCTTATGTTTGGAGCAGGAAACTGTAAACCTGTACTCACTGAGGTACCTTCCAATTTTTATTGTAGGTTTATATTGTTTTTTCAGCATCTCATTCATTAGAAAGTGGTACATGAGAACAGGAAGTGCCAGGAAGTGCTAAAATGTGCTGCTAGCTTGCGACTTGCTAAACACACATCCAATTAACTCAAAGAAGACCCGGTTGAGTCAGAGTTAAGAATTAGGACTGATTCGAAGACAGAACCGAATGTTACATGTCATAAGAGAAGAGAAAATAAATTAAAATTCATTAAAAATCCAAACTGTTACCACAAAGCCAGATGTGCTCAATTGTACAGGACGCCTTTAGATGGCGCTATAATAACATTTTGCATTCACTTAAACTTGGAATCCCAAACCTGTTCCAGCATGGCGATGCCCCCGTGCACAAATTGAGCTCCTTGAAGATCTGATTTACATGCTTTGGAGAGGAAGATCTCCTGCTATAGAGCTCTGATCTCATCCCTACTGAACACCTTTGGGATGAATATGAACACTGACTGCACCCCAGGTTTCCTCACATCACCTACATCAGAACCTGCCTTCATAACACCCTTGTGTGTGATGAACACAAATATCCATAAGCTCACTCCAAAATCTAGTGGAACATCTTTCCAGAAGAGTGGAGGGAATCAGAAGAGCAAATTGGGACTAAATGTGGAATGCAATGCTCAAAAATCACATACCAAACCTATGACCAGATGACCTAATACTTTTGGGTGTGTAATCAATGGAGGAGATATTCTAATTATGTAGAATTAGCTTTTTGCCCAGTACAAGTAGTCCCAGAATTACACTCCACACTGATCGCCATTTTTTGCTCCTGGGTAGGCTCGGTTTCATCCATGTTTCAACCTACGATATTTTCAAGGTACGATGTGACGCATCTTCATCGTAAATCGTGGACTACATGTACTAGCAATATGCCTGAGTCGATTTAGTAGGAAGAATAGGTAAATAAATACCAAAAAAATCACTAATTTACATTTTTTTCCGCCTGAGACTAAATGACAGGGCTAATTAATTGGACAGCACGTCTCTCCGCCCCCCCCTGCTGGATAGTTATGGTTCCTCAAGGCAGGTTCCATTTACGCAGTAAATGTTTAAAGAGGTCCCTTACGTCTCAGCATGGTTCCTGTTAACACCCCCCTGCAGGATGCTTTAATAAGCACAGGGTTTCTTGTGTGTGTGTGTTTGTATGTGTGTGCACGTATGCAGAGGACCCACCGTTTGATCAGTGTAACGAGCACAGCTTTAACGATCTCATAGCTGCAGGAGAAACCCACCGAGCAAGCTTCGTTCCACATCTCTATTTGCGTCTGTCCTCCATCCATCTCTCTGTCCATTGCTTTCCCCTTATAACACACAGTGTCAGTGTGTGTAATAGTTGCCTGCTATGAGTAAGACACCATTTCTTCCTTTCTTGTTTTTTTTTCTTTCTTGCTGTTTCTGTATGCTGGATAGAGTTCTGGTAGATCTGGAGCTTTGCATAGGAACACTGGGAATGAGGGTGGAATACACACACATACACACATTCATAGACCTATTTAGGGGGCAATTTATTGTAGCTGGTCCACCTACTGGCCTGTTTTCCGGGGGTGGGAGGAAACCAGAAAACCCAGATAAAAACAGATGAGAGCGCCGCAACCTAAGCACTAGACCACCAGGGGGAACCTTTTGTAACCACTATGCTACTATGACCACTAGCGAGTAATACTGGTCAGAGTTGTGTTGGATCTGAAGCTTTGCATGGGAAGACTGGGAATAAGGGTGGAATGTATTGGACACTATACATGGATCTAACTCATGACACATGAGACATTCGGGGCAATTTATTGTAGCTGATCCTCCTGCTGGCATGTTTTCTTTTTAGAGGAAACCAGAAAACCCAGATGAAACCTATATGGACAAAAGCCAATCTTGCTAGTGGAGGTATTTATAATATCAAAGAAGGACTCAAATGTGGACTTTGGTTAGTTTATTGCCATGGATACATGTTTTTCACATAGAAAGCGTATCACTATATTGCCGTTATTTCTGCCTATATTATAGCAATAAACAAAAAAACTTGCGAAGAACTTGGAGACTGTTCCAGCCTCTCAGCAGGCGACTATTCCGCACACAACTTGATGAGTTTTTACCATTTTACAGGTCAATTACAAACTACTCCCGCGAGAACACATGCTATGGGAGGCACAGAAACGCTGACGTACCTGCATTTATGTCTCTGTAAAAACAAACATGCAGACATACGCTGAGGGCTGAGAGCCAGAAGCATGGTGTGAACAGGCATGGTGTGGAGTACATCATGGAGGAATGTAAGATTCAGTCCAAGGACACAGTAAGCGAATTCCATGGCCCCTTACTGGACACGGAGGTGATACCCTACTGGAAAGAAAGGACAAGATGGTGCAAAAAGAAGACATTTATATAATAAAACAGACATACAATCCCCAAACATATTTCTTATGAAACAAACCTAAAGCCTCAACCTTGAACCATAAAACTAATCTTAGCCTTCAACTCACTTTTCTTAAGCAAAACCTCATACATCTGCAGCATTAGGGGAACACTCTTAACCCGAGCTACATACATTTATTTTATTTAAATACTGAATAGTTAAGAGTTAGGCGTCCCACCGAAGGGCCCAGGTTGGTTGTGCTGGGATTTCAGCTCATAATCTTTTAATCCAAAGTCCAACGCTTCAAAAGAAGACTTTTACATTTATTGCATTTGGCAGATGCCCTTATTCAGAGTGACTTACATTTACCTCTTTATACACCTGAGAAGCTATAGGGTTAGGGGCCTTGCTCAGGGGCCCATAAGTGGCAGATTTGAACCAAGGCTGGGATTTAAACTCATACCATTTAAATGCTTCCCCAGAGCCCTAGATCTAAACCCAATTCCAATCGTATTCATACATGAACAACCCCCAACCTTTAAAATAATACTTTTAAACAAAATTCTTACATTTAGCACAATTTGAAACCACCATTTTAAACTCGACCCTAACATTAAAGTTAACCCAAACTTACACCAACCTAATCCAAGCCCTGAATCCTAAACTGTAACCTCAACTCAAACTCAACTCTACCCATTTAAAGTGTAATAACCCTTCAACCACAAACTTCTCTTATACCCTCAACAATAAATCCCAAGCCGAATCCCTTAACTCCAAATTAAAACCACTAACACTAAACCACCACTCTACAACCTCAGTCTTAATTTCTCAACAATGGACCCAAAGCCTAAACCCTCAACTGTAAAACCCTGTAATCATAAACCCTCAATCCAAATTCCAAGTCCAAAAAACACACCTGAAACCTCAACCTGACCTCTTAACCCCAGACAATTACGAAACCTGTCTGAAACCCTGCAGCCACATTGGTCCTTTGTGAACACGATCGAAGACCCTTCATTAAACTCTGGCCCAAGATTAATACCAGCACCAAGTCTTTGAACAACCGGTTATGAAACTGCACTCAGCCATTTGTGGTGATTTTGCTTCACTTGAGCAAGTATATGAATCCAAACCAACTGCATTTGTTTTTACGCTGCTAAGCAAAACCTTTCACATATGAGGTGGTACCAAAGAGTTTCGAGACTAGCTCAGTTTACAAGTAAGTACATTGTTTATCTACGTTTTCTCACTATCACCTTTCAAACAGCAATATGGCGCTCCCAGCGTTCCTACCACTTCTGGAACGTATCCTGGAAGTATCTGCTAAACATCATACACAAGTTGGCGAACTCATCGTCTTCCAGTGTTGTTCCTCCACACTTAAAGCCCTCCTGCGCATTTAAAACACTTCGAACGACTCATTGCAGCATCGCCGTAAGCCAAACGCGTCGTGTCAAACGTCTCTGTTATGAAATTGCAGACGTGACAACACACGTGGTCAGAATAGCATTAGTTACAATTAGTCTCAGAACTTATTTGTGTGGAAATTGTTTAATCCACATATGTTACTATGCAACTATTTGTACAATAAAGATGCTAATGGACAAGCAGAAACATATGCGAGACGCATTCGTCTCCCCTCCCACCGTTTTTGCTGAAATGTGCTGTATTTACTGCTGGCTCCAATTCCTTTCGTCCCATCGTCCATGTTTCATCAACATCTGGAAATTAGATGTTTGCGCATGTTAGTGTGTTTACCAGGTGACAACAGGTATGTGTGTGCATTTTTTTTTTTTGCTGTCACCAGGAAGTCTGGAGGTTACCCTGAAAGGGAGTGCCACGTACACACGTTCCTGGTTTTAACTGCTGTAAACTTGCTGAGTCTAGTGCTCTCCTCGACGTTTGATCTTCTCGTAATTGTCGAGCTTCAGGCTAGAATGGGATCACAGCTGCTGGGCGATCAGCAAAGAAAGGAAACGGGAGAATGACAGAACGAGGTGGTTTACTAACGATCTACGAAGGCTGAAGATACACTGATGAGAAAGTGTAATAAGTGTTTAGTAGTTAGCAAAACATCTCAAATGTCCAAAACAGGGCCCTCGAACTGTAACAATGATCATTCACACCACTATGTTGAAAAAACACACCTGACACTTTTCTGGGAAGATGTTTTACTAGACTTTTGTGAAAATTTGTGGAGATTTATTCACCACAAGGGTGTTATTAAATTGATGTAGGTGAGAAGGTGAGGAGGCCTGGGGGGCAGTCAGCGTTCACGTTCATCGCAAAGGTGTTCATTAGCGCTTGTTGGAGCTCTAACAGAAGATCTTCCACCTTTTCCACCAAGCCATGTTAAGCAGATCTTAAAGGAGCTGGCTTTGTGCACATGGGCATCGTCATGCTGGAGCAGGTTTAGGTCTCCTAGTTTGGAGAAAATGTCATGACTTTGTGGTAAATTTTGGGAAAAACCACATACGGTTTTAAATGTCATGCGTTCGAATACTCACGTCATATTCACGTAGCAGCAGCGGTGCTGAGAGAACGCGTTCGATACGCGGTTCAGCCACGAGAAATCAGTCTCTTTTTATATAATAAAAATACATCTACTAATAATTGTATATAAACAAATCGTTTTTTTACTGACGCAATTATGTTAAAAACGATACAAATGGCAACCTTGTAGTTTTTTTTTATACCGTTCCCAGAGTTTGGAGTTTCCATTGAATTAATATGCTGATAAACCTAAAACTAATGCATGCTTTATATGCACACTGAAATCTTTATACTTCCCTGCCTACATTTCACCATTGATTCCCATCATCTCTGTTGCATAGTAGTAACTAGTAAATGCATGAAATATCAAAGTGTTGCACGTGTTTTCTAGTAAAAAGCATTTTTTTTTCCTTTTTCGATCATAAAAATTCTTGTTGCTTGGTTTGGCCAATCAGCAGCCTCTCAAAAGCTGTGCATTCCTGATGTGCTCGACTTCCTCAGAAGACATTTGTTTAAGATTTTATTAAAGCCTGTGTTCTGTCCTGAAGGAAATGACAGGGCAGAAATTTACCAGGAGATTGTAAAACCCGACCTTCAGTCTACATGTGTGTGTGTGTGTGTGTGTGTGTGTGTGTGTGTAGGGCAGTTTTTACGTGGCATCAGAGAACTGCCTGCAGCGAGCTCACATGTGGCACAGGACACTCTGTCGCCTCCTGCTGGCTGCTTATAAAGGACTGCACTTCTCCATTACTATGCTGATGAAAGACAATCCTCAGATGCAGCGTTGTGAAATAGGTACGCTAATAACCTCCACACCAATGTTTTAGTGCCCACACAATGCATTAAACTAAATAGGACTAACAATGTAAAAATGTTTTTATTTTACATTCATATAAGAGCATGTGAATTTGGGTATGATGAGTGTTTGGTCCATCTACAGATTAATTGCCTCTTTTTTTCCCTACAGAAGAGCTGCCTGATGAGGAAACGCTGGACAATCGGACCGTCGACTTACAGGTTCGGAAAAGTCCCGATTGGGAATTGCTTCAAAGTGATACAAACTGCAAAAGTCCTGCATCAAATGCCCCATTTTAAACTGACATAGTCTGGAAGGAAGCCCAGATAAAGCCCTCAGAGATCTTGTTCAGCAAAACCCTGCAGAGAAAATATATATATATTGAGCAGTTTTTGAAAAGCTTCCTGAGCCCCATTCATGTTCAAAAACCAATTAGATTTCATTACAGTTTGAATTTGTAGCTTCATTTGGCTGGATCATGCTAAACTACAATACGAGGCGATATCAAAAATGTGGTGCTGTTCAACGTGAAGTTCTGCGTGAAACTGGGAAAATCTGCCACAGGGATATTTAACATGAATACGTTTGACATACGGCGGTAAATTCCGCAATGATTCGCTTGAAGTGTTATGATTGGCAGATGATAAAGATGAAGATCCAGCTCAAAGCTCACGCAGAAGGAGAGAACGCTGTATTGCTTAATAAATAAAGTATCTCTTTGTTTGAACTAGTAGACCCAAACCTGTTCCAGCATAATAATGCCACTGTCCACAAAGCCAACTTCATTAAGATCTGGTTTGGAAGTGGTGGAAGATCTCCTGCTTCAGAGCTCCAACTCTATTTAACACCTTTGGGATAATTGTGAATGCTGACGGCACCCCAGGCCTCCTCACCATCATCACTACCTGACTCTACTAACATCCATGTGTCTAAATGAATCCCCGAAATATCTAGTGGAGCATCTTCCCAGAAGAGTGGAGGTTCTTATAAGAACAAATCAAGACTAAATGTGGAATGGGATATTCATTAAGAAGCACATAGCAATCTTATGATCAGGTGTCCATGACCTCTTGTCCATATAGTGTAGCTACAGTTTCTGTTTCTACCATTTGATATCAGGAAATGAAAAGAAATTGCAATAAACTATTTACAAGATGTATGATTGTCCACTTGAATGGGAGAAAAGGGAAAATGTGTCAATAATTAGTGCCATTACAGTATTTCAATAATTCAATAATTAGTCTTCTTGCATATATTTTAACATTCTTTTTTCCCCTTCCTCTGTTTGTGAATTTACAGAGTGGTCATGAGAAGGTAGCTGAGCAGATCTCTCGTGACTTGTCTCAGCTGTGTTCCAGGCTTGCATCCCTTTGGGCTCAGTTCATTGAGGCTGCTGTTCCAAATCCCCAGGTCCGCAGCTACCTCGCCCAGGAGCACCATAAGCTCAGGGTGGGTGAACTTGTTTGCAAGGGGTTTATTTTCATATGTACTTCCTTCTTTGTGCTCTGGAGAAAGTTTGGATACCAGTTTGGGAGTTGTAATTGATCAGCATTATATTACGTACGTGGTTTCATAGCCAATTAGTTGTCTACTTGATCTTTCTGGTGCATCCCTGAATAGTAGTCCAATTCTGAATTTGACTAGACCGTGGGAAGTGAATCAAACATGGTGTGTGGTTTTGAGGCATGAATTATTGTGTATGTACACCGATCAGTCATAACATTATGACCGCCTGCCTAATATTGTGTAGGCCCCCGTTTGCTGACAAAGCAGTCCTGCCTTCGTTTCCCACGTGCGATCGCCCACGACCCTGTCACCGGTTCACCACTGTTCCTTCCTTGGAGCACTTTTGATAGATACTGACCACTGCAGACCAGGAACATCCCACAAGAGCTGCAGTTTTGGAGATGCTCTGTCCATTTTTCCTGCTTCTAACACATTATCTTTGAGGAGTAAATGTTCACTTGCTGCCTAATATATCTCACCCACTTACAGGTGCCATGATAAAGAGATCATCAGTGTTCTTCACTTGCTATGCCTGATTGGTCTATGTGAGCTGCCGAAGTGGGCCATTGATGGTCGGGTCAGTGCAGAATTGTTGTCAGAAAATAATGACATTTATAGCATTTGGCAGAGGCTCTTAAGTTTAAAGTTAAAGGCCTTGCCCAAGGGCCCAGAAGTGGCAGCTTGGTCTTGCTAGGATTTTAACTTACAACCTTCTGATAAGAAGTCCAACACTTTAATTTCTACTTTGACCAGTGGACCAAAGAAAATCCGACCAAAGAATAGATTAAGTTTACGAGTTCATCTTCTGTTCTACATCCCACCCAAATGGTATTGAAAATGCCCAAAGAGTTGCAGTACAGGTGATATGGAGACATTGACATGCTCGGAAGTTACTGATCGGGAGGTCAGGGGTTTAAGTATTGCCAAGCCGTTTTTTTGGGGGTCCCTTAAACAAGGCCCTAAACCATTAAATGCTCCAGGGGTGTTTTATCGTGGCTGGCCCTTTGCTCTGACCCCAGCTTTCCAACATTGCTGGAATATAAAAGTACATGTGACAAGTATAACGCTGCTTTCTTTCATTACTCATGCTTATGTTGAAGGTGTACCCAGAGTAAACTCTGTTTATAACCTCAATAGGTAGATACATTAAATTGAACAATTTAGTGGGAACAATTTCCTTTCGTTATCATTATTACAAAATGTTATACGGACCATAAAAGTAAGTACAGCTATAAGAGAGAAATATTTTAATAAAGAATGGTCCTTGGATAATATCCTGGGAAATCTCATAGTCAGTGTAATCATTTTAGGGCCATTTGAAGACAAGCCAAGAAACCTGGATAACATAATAATTACTCCATTGCTGAAAAGTGTGGCGATTAAAGAGTGTGAACCCTCTGGCTAAGGAGGAAGAATAGTTATGAAAGCATATTGCAGAGGCAATAAGCATAAGTGTTGGGAAATTATGGTGTGTGTTTCCAACTACTTCTGTTTTTTTTTAGTAGATCAAAACCAATTTAGACCAGAGGTCCCCTGGTGGTCTAGTAGTTAGGATGCGGCGCTCTCACCGCTGCGGCCCGGGTTTGATCCCCGGTCAGGGAACCAACCCCAGCCACTTTCAGTGCCGGTCCCAAGCCCAGATAAATGGGGAGGGTTGCGTTAGGAAGGGCATCCAGCATAAAAACGTGCCAAATCAAACACGCGGAGGATCCGCTGTGGCGACCCCTAACGGGAGAAGCCGAAAGAAAGTTTAATACCAATTTGAACCAGACCATTTTTTTTCGATGAAATATCCAACCAGATTTGCTCCTAAAACCACACACGTTGAATAAAGTCAAACCTCTTCAACATTTTATTGCCCTCATGCGGAGTGTTCAATGTGATTGTAAATTGACCTTCTCTGCAGGTCAGAAGATTCTCTGAGGGCTACTTCTTCACTGAACATCCCAAAGAGTCTTCAATCACCTTTCTGGAGGAGCTGTGAGAACTAAGAATTTTTTGTTCATGACTATTCAATTTTTAAATCGAATCCAATTCTATTTCTCATACACATTTTATACTGAGTTTCCAGTACAAACTTTCTAATTATTTTCAGTATTAAATATATGTGACTTTTACTCTCTAATCAACTACATTTCTGATTTAATAGATGAACCTTTTTACTCTATTATATTTGAATTGACAATGACGGTTACTAATTAGGGAATTGAAGGTATTAGATATGATGTGTCTTTTTGGGTCAATTGTATCTACTTCACCTAAAGGCAAATTAGCACCTAAGGTTTTCTCTACTTTGTAACATTATACATTTTATTTGTTAATTGAAGATCTGTTTTTGAAAGGTTGCTTTACCACTTAGTTTTTTGACCAATCGATGCATGGTGTAGTAGACCTTTGAGTAGATCAATATGAGTCAAATACTAATGTAATGTTTAAATCAGTTTCATATCATACTTAACTTGTAATAGAGTAGGTTTTGCAGTAAGATATCTATATTTTTACTCAAGTATAAGGTGGTATCAAAAAGTTTCCAAACTAGCGCTCCCACAGATCCGGTTGCTTTCGCTGAATGAATCTCAGACACCTTAAAACCTGGCAGTTAACGGTTTTAAAAACTCGCTATTGACAGTCTGGCCCTTGGGGATGAATTTTGGGTGCACATTAAATGTCGAAAAATTTATGAGCATGCACTTGGTTGAGCTGCAGACCTGCCTTGCCTTTTACGGTCATTAAGATGATTGGCTTTTCTACTGTGAAGACTGTTGCTTTGCCACAGGGTCATACCTGTACACCCAAGTTTCGTCACCGGTAATGATCCTTGACATAAAGGACGGCTCATCCATTGCATGTTGACGTCGGCAGACTTTGACGCGGTGTTCCTTTTGCTCCTGGGTCAGCAGCCTGGGGGCGAACTTGGCAGCGACCCGGCACATGTTCAAATCACATGAAAGGATCAACTGGACTGTTTCGTATGACACACCGACAATGACAGCAATGTTGTGGATTGTTCTTTGACAATCCTCATGCACAAGTAGCCGAATTGTTACAATTGTTTCTGGGGGTTGAGCTGGTTGAAGGTCTTTCTGATTCCCTGTCATCTTCCAGTGGTGTTTTACCGCTCTTGAAGCAGGCTTGACACTCAAAACGCCTCAAACGACTATACTTGGCAAATCATGTCAAACGTCTCTTGTAGTCCATGATAAAATCGCAGAGGTAATAATCGCACAAGGCTGCCATCTGTTGTTGTGTTACAAAGTTGGTTTTGGAACCTTTTGATACCACCTTGTATGATTTTCCTGTACTCTTTACACCTTTGCCAGGGATTTATTGTTCTTGAACGTCATGCTCACAAGTGACACATTTAGTGGTATTGTGTCCAAGGTCACTGACAAAGTACTTTCGGTGTAAGAATTTGCTCTATATGTGAATGCAAGTGCTGATATGATGAACATCTAATATCCATCAAAAGGACTATGGCACATACTGACTTATAACCCACTACAAAACTATCTTTACCTCATTTCAGGATCAGTAGGCATGCTCAGGTGGCTGTGGACTTGAGGAATTCAGAGTATCTCAATCTTATGCCCCCTCTGCCGGTCGAGTGCCTCGACATTGACGGTGATTGGAACAGCCTTCCAATCATCTTTGAGGATCGATACGTGGATGCACCCTGTTTAGGTAAAACTGAAAGTCCACCCTATTTGAAAGATGTCTGTGTCATAAATATGTGGTTACTAATCGGTCTTTTCTATGGATTGACTCTCAGATTTATCCTTTAGTTTGTGTTTTAAATTCTGACCAGGTGTAGTGTATCATGTTTTCCCTCTGTGTACTTGGAACATGTTACATGTATAAATATAGCTTAAGGGCTCGTTTAAAATTCATTTTTTAATAATTTTTTTTTAAATTACACATTTACCATTTTTGTTCTTGTTTTTTACCTTTTAGATTATAAACCTCATGTGCCGGAGGAGGCAAGCTTAAACATTCAAAAATCTAACAATTTTGATGAAACACGGAATCATTCCATGTCTCCATTCAAAAGGAGACCTCAATCACCAGCAATAAGCACTAAGGATCCTACCTCTGAAGACTTAATGGACCTACCCACCTACATGACTCTAATTGGAAGCGAGAAGGACATTAAAAAAGAGGGGAATACAGTTGAGGCGGGAAGTCTAGTTGGCTCTTTAGATCAGAATAGATCAGAATGTATAGAAACAAGTGAAACCGAGTTCAGACCCAAGGTTGAATCGAGTGCCGACGGTCATCAGGAGAGCGAGGTCACTACAGAAAAAGAGCTGCCGGAACAGCAGACTGCTTTAAAATGCATAACTGTCAGACCCAATGATTCTGACCCTTACAAGGGGAATGCGGTACTGATCATTCAGGCAAAAAGCATTAAACCTAACAATCTCATGCTGCCGGTTATGTCAATGTATTCGTCTGCAAATTCCCAAAGCAGTAATTCAGAGATCCAAGACACCTCTGAGAAACATAGCAGCAAGGGAGGTTTAAAGGACACTTGTACAGAATCACCTGCACTTACCCAAGCAAAGAATGCTGGTAGCGTTGATACACTGTTGACTAATTCTTCTATAACAGACCGGTCAATGACACCTCCACACAATGCCGACATTCTGCCGCTGGACCACCCTTTTTCAGAAACGCCTCCGAAAGCCGGCTTTCTGGGCAAGTTAAAGATAATAAAACGTTCCTCCTCTGTAATCTCTGACTCTGGCATTGAAAGTGAACCCAGTTCTGTGGCCTGGCCCTTAGACGTTCGATCCGGGGTTGCTGGAAGCCGTGACCCCTTGCACTTCTGCCGTCGACGGGTACACCGGAACTCCCTGGAGGGCCTTCAGACTGAGAGCCATGGCAGCCTGCCCAGTGCTACCCAAGCCTCTTTAAGCTCAATTAGCTCTTTGCCTTATGAAGATGAGGATGAGGAACAACAAAGGCAACTCAACACACTCACCAAATCTGCTTCTGCTCCACAGATCAGTAGCCCTGACAGCAATAATGATAATGTTATCCAGGACCCAAGTGATCATGAGAAGGTTGTTCTGGAGGCTTCTAGTCAGATACGAAACAAAACTGAATGTGCCAATGTAGACAGCAAACAGAACGTATCTGATCAGGTGTTTGAGGAGATTCTGTTCAAACAGCGGGAGACTGAAGATATCGAAACCGACACTGGGTTAAGTAACATCTCAGAACTCTTACTTTTTCACAAGTTTGCAAAAGAAATGTCTAATGCAACAAGTGATACTGATGATATAAAAGAATGTACTGGTGTGCTGCATGATGGGGTTTCAAGCATGCATAGTGACAGTAAAAATTGCGAACACAAGGGTTCAAATATGAGTACTGAAAACGATTTCGATACTCACGATTGTGATGCCATTGGTTTCCATGATATTCAACTAAGTGAGCGAGAGGATGGGGAACTTGGGAATATCACAAGTGTACCAAACTATGAAAACCAGGTCAGCCAAGAAAGCAGTACACCTTATGACATCAAGGACCTTCCAACCAATGGACGAGAGCATACGGGGAAGGAAGGACATTCAAAGACTTATCAGGTGCCAAGTTCAGGCTTGGCATTTATGAATAAGAAAGTGGTGGAGGTGGTCAATTTGTCTGTTTCATGTGCACCAACTTGCCTTCCCTTTTCTTCCGTTCTTCGTGACTCACCATCTGTCAGTGGCCTCTCTGTCCGTCAGGCCAACTCTCCCATTACCCATCAGCCACTGGGGTCTTTTGGAATCATCTCATCCTCTTCCTCCTCCCTCTGTTCGGAGCAGGAAATTAGTGAGAGAATGATAAAGTAGGTTCCAACACAAATTTGGTCAAACCAGATATTCTAAAGATACTGTGTGAGCAAATTTTAATTCAATCCATCTTTTTGTTTGTTTTAGTTTTTATAAGGCTAAAGAGGCATTCCTGGGGAAGTTAGCATTCCGAGCGACTCTTTACAGCGATCTGCCTCTCCTCGCATCTGACCACCCATACTTCCCACCTGAAGAGGACGAAGAGGAGTTTGGGGATGGAATTCATCTGGTAGTGTGCGTCCATGGGTTGGATGGTAAGTAAATGCTTTGTCTTGGATTAATCCTAAAAAGATGGGTACTATGTTTGTCCTATTAAACTTTACATATCTGTTTTACAATTTTTTCTTTTACTCCTCACCCGTGTAACAACCGCAGTGCCATTTACTATCCTTGTTTAATTAGAAGACTCATTACCGGAAGGTTTCATGTGCAGAATTAGGGTTGTCTCAGTTGTATGTCCATAATGCAAAATACCTGCCATAGGTTTCAATATGATTGCACTTGCACCTGCCTCTTGCCTCTTCCAGAGCATGTAGGATTACATGACTGGATATTACGCTAATCTCCCAAAGGGGGGCTTCTAACAGACATCCCCAGGCCTCCCCTGCAATCCTGCTGAATGTTTTTTTTAATGAGTTTAAGGTCTAGGATTAGTTAAGCTATGACCCATAAATGCTTATTGTAATCTTTCTAGTCACTGGAAATACCAAAAACAAGCTGTAGAGGGGGCTGAGTGGTCTCCTTGCCCGAGGGATCTTCTGAGAAGCAACAATACATCTTGAGTGCAGTCAGATCAAAATAGTGAGCCAAAGATTTATAATAGTGGCAATGCATTGTAGAGTACAAATTTGAAAAGTGTTGAGAAAATTCTAACCTCAATGAAGATTTTTTTCACATTCTATATTTTACACTACAATTTAGTACTTCACATTTGATTGGTTAAAAAGGCAGCTGCAGGATATACCTGGTATGAGTTCTTCAAGCTTCGAAATATGGATCAAAATGGTCTATACAGATGGACATCTATATTGACAACATGCCCAAAAGGTCATACATTTTATGACCAAAAGGTCATAAATGCTTTCTTTTAATACTATGTTGCACTCTATTGATATTGTAGGTGATGTGTGGGGCAGAAATAAGTCCTGGAAAAATGCATGCCTGCTGTAGCAACAAAATTTTTTCATGAGAAACTGTGGCTAGTGGTCTTTTTTAATCTAAAAAAAACCCAACTCTTGAATGTACAATACCCTTGGTCTTTGTTTAGGACCAAAAGTCACAAGGTTTTACCCAGAGGTAGAGAAGCACCCGGGACCAACCTTTTTGCCTTGCTTTAATCCAGTGAGGACCTTAGCATTTTACTTGCTAAATTTTTCCTGGAGATCATGGTACTTTGGCGGGAGCAATGAAGTATCAAATTGGACTTTTGATGGTGTGGCAACCGTATGAGGTGGTATCAAAAGGTTTTAAGACTAACAGTGCTAACTGGTGCTATTGTCCATGTGCATTACCACATCTGTGATATCATCACCGACAAAGTTAGAACGAAGAGAAAAATCTGCCCCACTCAGCCTACATGCCAGATTTGGCTACTGCAGACTTCACCCTATTCTTAAAGATAAAGATCCAGCTAAAGGTCAACATTTTGATACCATTGTAGAGATCCAGCAGAAGGGGCTTGATACGCTTTGAAAAAAAGATTTGCAGGACACATTCCAGAAGCTGCAGGAATGCTGGGAGTGCTGTATTGCTGTGCAAGGAGACGGTGAAGTTGAAGGTGATAGTGTGTAAATGTAGAAAAATAATGTACTTTCTTGTAAACAGAGCGAGTCTCAAAACTTTTAGATACCACTTCATATAAAGCAGATCTTAGCTTAAAGTCTAACTTTTTGCTAACTTTTTGGAATTACCTCTATTTCAGGGAACAACGCAGACCTGCGTTTAGTGAAGACCTTCATTGAACTCGGCCTGCCAGGGTCAAGGCTCGATTTCCTCATGTCTGAACGCAACCAGGTAATAATCCACACTCTAGACAAATCTATTCGAGACTATTGATTTATTCTGGACATTAAACTTATTAGCACTTAGCCTAAGATGATTGAAATTCAGTCAGGTTCAGATTTTTCTGACTTCAGCTTGTGTAACTAAGGCCCAGATACTTAATTACCAACATTTTACCTATTTTGAGCATTTTTACAAAACATTTACCAGGATGTCTTTCATTTATTCAATGATAATATAAATAAATCTATTATTGTAGAAACAGAGAACAGAGACATTAAGGGACATTGTCATCTCTACCATCTCTACTGTCACTAATGCTCCCTCTCTCTTTACACACACACACACACACACACACACACACACACACACACACACACACACACACACACACACACCACTTGCTTCTCTCCCCAGACGGACACGTTTGCAGATTTTGACACAATGACAGATCGACTGCTGGACGAGATCATTCAGCATATTCAGCTCTACAATCTCACTGTGGGAAGAATCAGGTGTGAACACACACACACACACACACACACACACACACACACACACACACACTTGCACCAAACACACAGCATAGGGTGATAGAAGTAGTAGTAGTGATAGGGGTAGAAGAAGTGGTAGCAGTGGTAGTAATAGGGGTAGTAGTTTTGGTAGTAGTAGTAATAGGGGCCATAGTTGTGGGGATAGTAATAGTAGTAATAGAGGTAGTAATATGGTGGTAGTGATAGGGGTAGACGTGGTAGTAGTGGTAGTGATAGATGTATTAATAGTGGTAGTAGTTGCAGTAGTAGTAGGGGTCGTAGTAATAGGGGTTGTAGTTGTAGTATTTGGGGTAGTTGTAGTAATGGGGTAGTAGTAGTGGTTGTGGTAGTAGTAATATTGAAAGGGTAGGAGTAGTGGTAGTAGTAGTGATGGGGGTAGAAGTAGTAGTAGTTGTGGTAGTAGTGATAGTGATAAGGGTAGTAGTAGTGTTAGTAGTAGTAATAGGGATAGTAGTAGTAGTGATAAGGGTAGTAGTAGTGTTTGTAGTAGTACTAGGGATAGTAGTAGTGGTAGTAGTAGGAGTAGCGCTAGGGGTAGTAGTAGTAGTAGTAGTAGTATTGACAGGGGTAGTAGTTGTAGTAGTTGTAGTAGTGGTAGTAGTCGTAGTATTGATAGAGGTAGTAGTTGTGGTAGTGGTAGTAGTAGTAGTAGTAGTAGTAGTAGTAGTAGTGGTATTGACAGGGGTAGTAGTAGTAGTAGTAGTAGTATAGACAGGGGTAGTAATAGTAGTAGTAGTAGTATAGACAGGGGTAGTCTGTGTAAAGCTGCTTTGAGACAATGTTAATTGTTAAAAGCGCTATACAAATAAAAATGAATTGAATTGAATAGTAGTAATAGTAGTAGTATTAGTAGTGTTGACAGGGGTAGTAGTGTTTGTAGTAGTAATAGGGATAGTATTATTGGTAGTGGTAGCAGTGATAGGGATAGTAGTAGTAGTAGTAGTATTGACAAGGGTTGTAGTAGTAGTAGTAGTATTGACAGGGGTTGTAGTAGCAGTAGTAGTAGCAGTAGTAGTAGTAGTAGTAGTAGTAGTAGTAGTAGTATTGATAGGGGTAGTAGTTGTAGTAGAAGTAATAGTATTGATGGGGTAGTAGTAGTAGTATTGATGGGGTAGTAGTAGTGGTAGTAGTATTGATAGCGGTAGTAGTTGTGGTGGTAGTAGTAGTAGTAGTAGTAGTAGTAGTAGTATTGGCAGAGGTAGTAGTAGCAGTAGTAGTAGTAGGAGTAGTAGTAGTAGGAGTAGTATTTATAGGGGTAGTAGTTGTGGTAGTAGTAGTAGTAGTAGTAGTGGTAGTAGTATTGATAGCGGTAGTAGTTGTGGTGGTAGTAGTAGGAGTAGTTTTTATAGGGGTAGTAGTTGTGGTAGTCAGTGTTGGGCGGTAACTAATACTGTAACGTGTTACTTTTAAAAATAAAGTAACTTTGTTACCGTATGGTGCGTTACCCATTACTTTTTTAAATGAATGAATTTGGGCTGACGTGTAGACTACAGTCTAACCTCTTTACAGCAGCATCGCACTGTAAACAGGAAGAAGACACATTTTAGGATTGGTGGATGAACCACTGTAAACACGAAGAAGACGCACTGTGGGCGTGTCTCCATTTATTCAGGTCTGTGCTGCAGTAATGGCGAGTCGAGGCGAGAGCAAGACGAGTTTCTCAAAGTGGAAATATGCTCATTATTTCACTTTAGTTGAGCATAAAGACAAAAACATTTTAAGTCAAATGTCTTTCTGAAGAATCTTTCTGGTTCGAAGCTCGTATCTACTGCGATAGCAACACCTCCAGAAACTCCATGCCTCGATGAAGCTAGAAGCTAACCCGGTGTTCTGTTCTACATTGTTGATAGTTTTCATACTTCAGCTGTGAAAGAAACATGTTTAAGAGCTTAACACAACAGCAGAAGCCACTTTAGTGTTTGATTGTGAATATATTATTCAGCTTGTTTTGTTGTTTATTTCAGAAATCCTTGTGATATATTCAGTTTGTGTTGGTCTGACTTCAATATAATAGTGTTTAAAAATTACTTTGTGTTTAAGTCAGTTTTGTGTTTGTAGACCATAACGCATAAAAATGGCATTAATGGGAACATTAAGGAATATTCTTTAAAAAAGGAACTAAAAAGTTACTTTTAACAGTAACACATTACTTTTTGGTGTAAATAATCAACAAAGTAACAGAGTTACTTTTTGAATGAAGTAACGAGTAACTGTAACTAGTTACTATTTTTTGGTAACAAGCAGAACTGGTGGTAGGTAGTAGTAGTAGTAGTAGTAGTAGTAGTAGTAGTAGTAGTAGTAGTAGTAGTAGTGATAGTGGTAGTAGTAGTAGTAGTAGTAGTAGTGATAATGGTAGTAGTAGTAGTAGTAGTAGTAGTAGTATTGATAGGGGTAGTAGTAGTAGTAGTAGTATTGATAGGGGTAGTAGTAGTAGTAGTAGTAGTAGTAATAGTAGTATTGATAGGGGTAGTAGTAGTAGTAGTAGTAGTAGTATTGATAGGGGTAGTAGTAATAGTAGTAGTAGTATTGATAGGGGTAGTAGTAGTAGTAGTAGTAGTAGTAGTGGTAGTAGTAGTAGTAGTAGTAGTAGTAGTAGTAGTAGTAGTAGTAGTAGTAGTAGTAGTAGTAGTAGTAGTAGTAGTAGTAGTAGTAGTAGTAGTAGTAGTAGTAGTAGTAGTAGTAGTAGTAGTAGTAGTAGTAGTAGTAGTAGTAGTAGTAGTAGTAGTAGTAGTAGTAGTAGTAGTAGTAGTAGTAGTAGTAGTAGTAGTAGTAGTAGTAGTAGTAGTAGTAGTAGTAGTAGTAGTAGTAGTAGTAGTAGTAGTAGTAGTAGTAGTAGTAGTAGTAGTAGTAGTAGTAGTAGTAGTAGTAGTAGTAGTAGTAGTAGTAGTAGTAGTAGTAGTAGTAGTAGTAGTAGTAGTAGTAGTAGTAGTAGTAGTAGTAGTAGTAGTAGTAGTAGTAGTAGTAGTAGTAGTAGTAGTAGTAGTAGTAGTAGTAGTAGTAGTAGTAGTAGTAGTAGTAGTAGTAGTAGTAGTAGTAGTAGTAGTAGTAGTAGTAGTAGTAGTAGTAGTAGTAGTAGTAGTAGTAGTAGTAGTAGTAGTAGTAGTAGTAGTAGTAGTAGTAGTAGTAGTAGTAGTAGTAGTAGTAGTAGTAGTAGTAGTAGTAGTAGTAGTAGTAGTAGTAGTAGTAGTAGTAGTAGTAGTAGTAGTAGTAGTAGTAGTAGTAGTAGTAGTAGTAGTAGTAGTAGTAGTAGTAGTAGTAGTAGTAGTAGTAGTAGTAGTAGTAGTAGTAGTAGTAGTAGTAGTAGTAGTAGTAGTAGTAGTAGTAGTAGTAGTAGTAGTAGTAGTAGTAGTAGTAGTAGTAGTAGTAGTAGTAGTAGTAGTAGTAGTAGTAGTAGTAGTAGTAGTAGTAGTAGTAGTAGTAGTAGTAGTAGTAGTAGTAGTAGTAGTAGTAGTAGTAGTAGTAGTAGTAGTAGTAGTAGTAGTAGTAGTAGTAGTAGTAGTAGTAGTAGTAGTAGTAGTAGTAGTAGTAGTAGTAGTAGTAGTAGTAGTAGTAGTAGTAGTAGTAGTAGTAGTAGTAGTAGTAGTAGTAGTAGTAGTAGTAGTAGTAGTAGTAGTAGTAGTAGTAGTAGTAGTAGTAGTAGTAGTAGTAGTAGTAGTAGTAGTAGTAGTAGTAGTAGTAGTATTGATAGGGGTAGTAGTAACAGTAGTAGTATTGATAGGGGTAGTAGTAGTAGTAGTAGTAGTAGTA